>OY723399.1:84947520-85155268 GCA_963210345.1 Inga oerstediana
TAAAAAAATGATTATTTTCTAGGTCTAGGAATAATCATTGATTAATGCACTAGACTTAATGGTGTTTTGAGGTTTTTATAATACCCCAAATTTTGAGGACTTGAGGCTAGAGAATAAGCCTGAAATAAGTGGATTGCTAAGCCCCGGTTTTAGCAAGATCCCAAAATTGTGATTAAGGGATGATGACTCCAAAAAGCAAAATGTGATTTAGTGATAAATGGACCCCTTTTGGAGATTATGATGTGAACTGTGATGCGTATGCGTTGTGAGCAGTGCCAAAACCCAATACTTAAGTTCAATTATGGATTAATATCTAAATTGACTTAAAATAGAAGGAGGGCGCATATTGTGGCTAAATGGAAAAAGTATGATGTGTTTTAGTGGTAATTCAGGAGGAATTGCCATAATCAGGGGCAAAAAACGGTAAAGTTACCGACCAATTGGTCAGTTACCGAAGAGGAAAACTCATTTGTAACTAGAAGATCAATGGTTAGGGTTGATTTGTTGTGAGATTGAGTGAGTGGAATCCCATGTGTGTGAGTTCATGTGAGTTCATTGGAATTGGTTTGGAACTTTGGAAAGTAAAGAATTGCAATGTGAGTTTTGAATTGTGACTTGTGTTGGACATGTTATGATTATTGGTGAAAACATGTCAATGGAATGTGAATTTGATTGATTTGGATTTGATTGATTTGGAGTTTCCAATGGATTCCTTATGAAAATTTATGTGCGAATGATGTTTGGTACGAAAATGGGACCATTGGAAGCAAAGATTCAAAATCTGAAATTTTGTCCAGTGAAACTCTGTTATGGGCAGTCTGTTTGTATTGATGTTTTGAGTCGGCAAATGGTCTCTAAAAATTCTGAAACTTTTCAGTCTTAAATTTCACATTCCAAGATTCAAAATGGATAGATAATTGGTGTCATTTCATTTTGTGAAATGGGAGTTATGGTTTTCCAAAGTTTGATATTAAAACTGGGTACAAATCTGGAACAACAAGGGAATTTCGTGTAATTCTGGAATTTTGTGGTGATTTCTGGCAATGTCTCATATTTTTCCTATGCATAGGACTTAAATAGATTTCAATGGGCTTTGAGATCACCTCCTTTTGATTTTTCTAGAATTATTATGATTTTTCAAAGTTTGGGCAGAAAATCTGCCAGAAAATCCGACAATGGGAATTATGACATCATCAAAATAAAAGATGACATCAGCATGGAATTAAAATATTTCCCATCTTTTTCTTCCTCCCATTTCTGTCGTGAAGTTCAGCAGCCAAGAGAGAGAGAGAGCATTGAGAGCTCTTAGAGAGAGAAAGAGGAAAAATCTCACAAGGTAAGCCGATTTCTCCAACGATCTAGCTCCTAACATGTATAACCTTGCTCCTAAGCTTCTCTTTCATGTTCTTTAAGGTGTTGGAAGCTCAATTTTCATGGTTAAGAAGGGCTAGGGTTTCCGTCACTCTTGAGAAAAGCTAGTGTGAGTTTGAGGTAACTTCCAAACTCTTATGTATTGACTATTCTGGCTGCTGTGGACAATTTAATTGGTGAAATTTCGCCGGATTGTCATTGGTTTCAAAAATAAAAAATAGGTGTGTGGGGCTGTTATGCTGCCCAAATTGGTACTAAATGATAGTTGTATCCAAATTGAATCGTCAATAAAGTGGTTAGGAGTAGAAAGGAACGCGTTTACAGAATCGAAACTGAAAAACTCCAATTTTTCCCGGAGTACTTGTATATTTTGGCCAAGGCTATAAATGGGCCTTAGAGATGGATTTTCAATGATTTGATGATTCTATTGAGTTCAGCAGTGAAAATTAGGTGGGGTTACATTTGGTCACTTTTTCGGAAATGGCAGAAAAAGCAGAATTACGAAAACGCCCCTAAAACCCTTAAAGTGGGGCTGCCAAGGGTAAATTTATAATTTGACAATGAATTTGATAATTCCAAATCCAAAAATGGATTCTTTGGGTGAAAATAAGTCAAGATAGCCAAGGATAGAATTTCAGGAAAAGTACAGCCGGACCGGGTACGGCATGGTCGGGCCAGGTCCCCGGGGGTATTTTAGTAATTTTTCAATATAGCCTTATCTAACCCCTAGAAACACTATGGAAGTATCTAAATGGTACATTTAGAATTGTAGGACCCAGTTGATGGCCTGAGTTGCTGGCATGCAAATCGAGGAGAAAAGACTGGAGGTAGGGAACTTACTTCTCCTGCATGCATTTGATATTTGTATTGGTGTATTGATGCATGTTATTGCTTTGCTTGATTATGTGAAACATATATGAACTATTAAAGCTCTGTTTCTGTTATGCTATGGCCATAAGTATATTGTTTGAAGCATTGAGTTTGCTGATATGTCATTGTGTGAGCAAGAGTTATGTAATGCAAGCATGTCATGCATTAAACACATATCTTGCATGCATATTGGTATCTGTTTCCTATTGAGATTCTCTCGAATCTCACTCTCTCCTACCAACAATTTAGATAGGGCAAGTGGCTCGTGGAGGGAGCGGCTAAGACTCCTTGGAGTTGAGAGTTGGTGGTTGGTTATCAATATGAGTTGGGATGACTGTATATGATTTGGATGAGGATTTGTTATGTATTTGAGATGGATTTGTATAATCCCCATATGAGGGCTTGTAATGGGCGAATGTGCCCTATAAAGCTTGAGTTAATAAATGGAATCCGAAATTGCTGGAATTATTACATTGCGTACTCTGATATATTAAATGTGATTTATCTTCGTGTAGTAATTGTATTTGGAATGTAAATGTGAGATCAGGTTATAAATGATTTTGAAAGGTATTTGTGAAAACCCCTTCTGGTAGATGGGTTTATAAATGTTATTTGATTGTTATTGGTCTCTATTTCACTTTAATTGCGTATTCCGAATATTAATTACGCAAGGGGCATACAGGTTTGCCATTTTTAGGGACTTTGATTGCAATTGCTAGTGGTTTGTATTGAGTTTTGGTTAGAGGGATTAATTCTTGCCCGGTGTGGGAGATTTAAGCCACTTAACTCAAGCCATCTCAAGGGGTCTTTTGAGCATTTTTGTCAAACTAGCACACTCCTAAAAATATTTTGAAGCAAATGATAGATGAAATTCATTGTTCTATGAGGCTTAATCATACTTTGCAAAACCAATTTCAATTACATTCCATTTTTATCCCAAAAATCCAAAAATATTAGTTTTTTTAAGGCATTTTAGTTTAATTGCAATTTAGTTGTTAGATAAAAAGCTCAAAAATCATTTTAACTTGTCTTATACCAATCTTCACACTTAGTTTCTAGGTAATTAATAAAAGGCTCTTCGAGAAACGATCCGGGATTGCACCACATCTTGCAATTCTTGGTTTAATTTTTGAGGAGGTTACCAAGGTGCGAAGCCGACAATGCCTATTCTTCAAATCAATTAAAGATTGACACTTAACTACTAGGGAACCAATTACCTGGCTCCCCGGCAATGGCGCCACTTGAAGATTAGGCGTTGTCGGCTTTTGCCTTGGTAACCACTTCAAAATTAAACCAAAGATTGCAATATAGGGTACAATCCCGGATCGTCTCTTGAAGAGCTTTTGATTAATGACCTAGAAACTAAGTGTGATGATTGGCATAAAACAAGTTAAAAATGATTTTGAACTTTTTATCTAACAACTAAATTGTAATTAAACTAAATTGCTTTAAAACTAATATTTTTGGATTTTTGGAATAAAAGTAGAAAGGAATGATGATGAAATTAATGAAATGGAAGAAATAAGGAAATCAACAATGGAATAAACAATCCCTCATAGCAATGGAACAAACAATCCTCACTTAAAATGAATATGAGAGATTTAGTCATGCTAGTTCCAAAATGACTCTAAGGGCCACCCCTTAAACTAGGCATAACATAGATTGATTAATATCAAGCCACCTTGTATATTAATCACTCTAAATTAGGTTGATTAATCACTCTAGCAATTAAATGAACTTAAAAATCATATTTAGCTTTTAATCCAATAACTGAGCCACCTTGCATTATCACTTAATTTTCTCATTAATCTTAATTTAACAATGGCCACCCATATGAAAAATCAAGATTAATGATGTTAAAGCCTAATGCTAAATATAATTGATAAATTCATATTCAATTAACCAATGCAAATGCAAAACACCATTGATCCACTAATCAAGCCACCTTGAAATTAGCACAAGATGCTCACAAAATTATCAATTCAATGACTAACCAGCACAAAGAAATGATAATTAAGCTAATTAAACATAATATCAAGTATCTAACAAAGGTCTAAGCCACATCCAATTCTCCAAGTACAATAAAATAAATCAATTCAACATCATAAAATTGATCCTAAGATCTAGGAAACACAATTATAATATAGAATTAGAGAAATAAAAGAGCAAAAACTCACCTATTAAACCTCCAAGTTCATGCCATTGCCTTTTGCTACAAGGGATTGGAAAGCTTAGTCATAAACACCAATAGAACCAGCCTCCAAAAATAGCACAATCACTGTCTGAATTAATTGCCCAGCCATGTAAAACTACCAATTAACTTGATAGATTAACAATGGATATAAGTAAATCAGTAATTGCTAATGGAACCACAGAACATGGGAGACACGATTAGCACAGAGGAAGCTACAGTCTGCAATGATTTTAGACAGATGGGAAAAATCAGTGAAGGTCGCTGGTGAGCTCAGTGGTGAACGGAATGGAGAAAAAGGATGAAGGTAATGGGGGACGGTGATGAGAGAGTCCCAGCTCCCTCCGTTCTGCTCTCAACTCGTAGCTGGAGATCAGACTTGGACGGTGAAATGGCTGTAGGTCGAC
This sequence comes from Inga oerstediana, assembly GCA_963210345.1. Taxonomy (NCBI): domain Eukaryota; kingdom Viridiplantae; phylum Streptophyta; class Magnoliopsida; order Fabales; family Fabaceae; genus Inga; species Inga oerstediana. Next base: position 84,952,360 of record OY723399.1, read on the forward strand.
GGCGGTGGGGGAGACGTGATGATGGTGGATGAGGGGCGGTGTGATGCGACAGGAGCTTGCCGCAGCTCTCTCGACTCCTCTCTGTTCTCAGCTTGGGCCCCTTTCTGTTCTGGTCTTGCCTCACTCTAAAGCTCGCCGGCGACGAAGATGGATGGTGACAGTGAAGCTAAGGTCGTCGGCGAGTAGAGAAGAAGACGAAGGTGGAGTTGTGATCGGTGGAGGAAGGTCTAGCCGCTGGTTCTTTGGGTTGCGGCTGTCACTCTCTGGTTTCGCGTCCCTGCTCTGGTTCTCTGTTGCGGCTATGTGGTTTTCTATATATCACCATGTCCGAATCTCATCTCATCACCAAACGACCAAGTCGGGTCCACTGTTTCGGATCCCTTGGTCAAATGCACTTTGACCAAGGGATAAAATGAAATATTTAAAAGTTTTGGTAGAGGGACTAACTTGAATACGTGAAAACAATTTATGGGTACAGACATGATTCTTAGAACATTTGGGTTCTGTTTTGAAACTGTCTCTGAATCTTTTCTTCATCAAGTTGTATTTTCTAAAAATCTTGGGCTCCTTTTCTACAATTGCTCCCAAACCAATTTGTAATTAAAATGAACCAAAAATGTAATACCTTATATTTCAAAAATTAATCAATTCAGGTAAATCATAAAATATATATAACCTTTTTCAACCTTAATTTCATTTAAACACATTTAATCACAATTAATTATAAAAGAGACATTTTAAACTCAATTATTATGACAAAACCCTAAAATAATATATGAAAATATATAATAAAATAGTGATTTGTCACATTCAATAAACAAAAATGGAAGTACAATATAATATAGGAAAATTTTATTTTTAGTCCTCTAATTTTTTTTAAAAAAATTAGTTTGGTCCTTACATTTTATAAAAGGACTAAACTCAACGTGCTAACATTTGAAAATAATTTATTAATATTTAAAGTTTTATTATCGATGCTTTTTTGTTTATAAAACAATGAATTTGAATTTGTTAATGGAAAAAACACTATATAAAATTAAGAGATCAAATTTATATTTTATATAAATTTAAAAGATGAAAACTGCATACTTTTGCCACGAGTTTACTGGGGAGACAGAAAGCACCGTCATGTAACCCTCTATCATCATGCATCAAACGTGTTTGTACTTCTAACAGAGTTAACTAGCCATGGGCATTTAATAAAAAGAAATAAAAGTAGGAAGACCTAATTCAAAATATAATAAAATTAGAGGGACTGACAAATTGATTATATATATACATATATATTAAAGCACAGAATTGATGTGACAAGTAATATAAAAACATCATACTCACGAAAATTTGTACCAAATGATTCAAGCACTAGACATTATGTATATAAAATTATTTCCGTTGTATAAAAAAACAGAATGAATAATCACAAGCAACAAACAACTCACACATATATTATAGCATTAGGCTTACCAAGCTGGAAACTTTTGATTTTGACTATGTAACCCCCTACATAAATATTATTCAAAATACGTAATTAAAGTGAATTAGAGATCATCATATCAACATAACTCATTTCATTCCCCATCCTTGAGATAGGATTTTCACAAATATGTTTCAAAATTTAATACACCTGGTCTCATATTCACATTTTAAATACAATTACTTCACACAGATAAATCACATTTAGTATACATCAGAGTGCACAACATAATCCCGGCAGTCCCGGGTTCATACCTTTCACCAATGAGTTTCAAAGGGCACATTTGCCCATATACAAGTTCTTATACGGGGATTACACAATATCATTTCAAACATATATCCAAATACACATTACAACCTATACAACCATGTATACATCCAGACATGTACAATTATCCCAACTACAATGAAAACCAACTACCAAAATTACAACTCGAAGAAGTCCTCGTCGCCTTTGGTTGCTTGCTCCATCCTTGATCCACCTACCCTGTCTAAAATGTTGGTAGGGGAGGGTGAGATTCGAGAGAATCTCAGTAGAAAAACAATACCAATATGCATGCAAGATAAATGTTTAATGCATGATATGCTTGCATCACATAACTCATGCTCACACAATGACAAATCTGCAAGCTCAACATTTTGAACAACATACTTATGGCCATAGCATAAATTGAAACAGAGCTTCAATCATTCATATATGTTTCACATAATCAAGCAAAGCAATAACATGCATCAATACACTAACACAAATATTAGAGCATGCAATAGAGGTAAATTCCCTACACTTGTTCTTTCCACGTGTGCTCCACACCGGCTACTCACAATCAGGGCGATACCGAACCCTATAAACCAAATCAAGGACATAGAGTTATTCTCTATTCCAAATTATCACTTTCATAACACTTAAAGTTTGTTATCATTTGAGTCCCTTAAGTGGCTAATAATAAGCTCAACGAAAGCTTAAAAGGATTAGGAAATATTAGGTTGGAAACCACTTTCCAAAATCCCAAATTGCTGAAAACAGGGGTTGGTTGTAGCCAAAAATTCTCTGGCTACAGCCAAAAACAGCACAGAAGGTTTTTTGCTGCAGCCAAGATTTTCTGGATGCGGCCAAAACGTGCACAGAAAGTCTTGCGCTGCAGCCAAGAACTTTTGGCTGCAACCAGGGAAGTTTCAAAAAATCATAATTAATTCTAAAAAAATCAAAATGAGGTGTTTCCAAAGCCTATTGAAAGCTATTTAAGTTCTCTACATAGGACAAATATGAATCAAGTCTATCCATAACCACAGATATACAGAATTACACAAATATCCACACTGCTCCAGAATCAAGTCCAGTTTCGACATCAAACTTTGGACAGTCATAACTCCTGGCTTACAAAACGAAATGACACAAATTATATGTCCATTTTGAAGTTTAAATATGAAATTTAAGACTGAAAAGTTTCAGAATTTTTAGAGATCATTTGCCCATTCAAAATGTCAATACAAACAGACTACCCAGAAGAGAATTCACACTGGACAGAATTTCAGCTTCGGCTCAATTGCTTCCAATGGTCTAAATTTCACATCAAACATCATTCTCACACAAAACTTCATAAGGAATCTATAGGAAACCCCAAATCAATCAAATTCACATCACATTGACATGTTTCACAATGGCCCTAACATGTCAACACAATTTCACAACATAAACTTCAACAATGCAAGTTTTTCCATTTCACATTCCAAATCAATTCCAATGACACCAAAACACAATATGAAACCAATTCCACCACAATTCACCATTCAATTCTTCCAATTCAAAATCACATAAAAATCAGGGCAAAATTCAAAATTCACAAAACTCAACCAACAACCACAAAATTTAGGTCAAAATGCATCAAATACTCACCCCTTCCTCATCCTCAAACTTATTCTTTGATTCCTCCAACTTCAAGTTTCCACAAGCTCTCAAAACACATTCTTTAACAAATCTAAAACCATAGCAATGAAGCTCTCATCACTAGGAACAACATTAGAGAAGAGTATTAGAGCATTAGAGGACATTATCTCTCCTAAAGATTGAACTCTTCCTTTCTCTTTCTTCCTTGTGCTTGGGCGTCCATGGAGTATGAAGAGAGAGGGAGTGATATCAGATTTTGGGCAGCCAAGAGGCCTCCTGGCCAACCTTGAAGAGAGGAGAGGAGAGAGGGAAAGCTTTGACAAATTAGCCAAGATCCAAGGGTCCAAAAAATGCCATGAGTCACACTCTTATCACATCTCCCATGAGCTCATATAGGCGTGCACACACATGATTCCACCTTTTGATCTCTTGCACAAATCAATCCTAACCATTGATCTTGAAGTTACTAATGAGTGTTCTCTTTGGTAACTGACCAATTGGTCGGTAACTTTACCGTTTTGCCCCTGATTATGGCGATTCTCACTGAATCACCACCAAACTCATCATATCTTTTCATTTCACCACAAAATGCGCCCTCCCTCTATTTTAAGTCAATTTAAATGTTAATCCATAATTTAGTTTAAATACAGGATTTTGGTACTGTTCATAACACATGAATCCAATTCACATCATATTCTCCAAAATTCACCATTTTACTTTCTTTAATACCCCAAAGATATACGAATTATTAGAGAATAAATTTGGGCGCTTGCTAAACTGGGGATTAGCAGTCCGCTTATCTCAAGCTTATTCTCTAGCCTCAAATCTCAAAATTTGGGGTATTACAGACTGAAATTAGCTTTTGGAGAATAGCTTTTATGATCTACGATGTAAGTATGTGAGAGGAGTTTTACCTCGACTTGCAGAAAAAAGGCTGATGAAACCATGGTTTTGTGGTTTCCTAACACTCACTAATTTAGATAGTTTATAGCTGTTTTGAAAATGAACTCATATATACAACATTATATTTTATAAAGGTTGTATTAGAATGACCTTTCCTTGAATATACATTTTCACTGCCAATAAGCATGTAGTTCGACTTAGTAAGGAGTTGCATGCTACCTCAATCACTAGTATCTAGTTCGTGCCACGAGTGTGTATATATGTGTGTACATATGTGGTTACAATACTATAAAAAAAAGAGTGAATTAGCAAGAGAATTGAGAGACAGAATTCCATCGCTAAATTAGTTTAGCAACGGAATTTTGTCACTGATTAATTAGTGATAATCAATGTGACAATGAAATCATCAACTTCTGTTGCTAATCCACTGTTTTTCTTTTATATACATTAAATACGCATTGTGAGTGTTTTTCTATCCATGTGATTCTTCCCAACTTAGTCTATATTAGTCGAAGTCCAACATAATTTTCAAATATACTATGATTTGATAAAATGCAAAAAAAAAAAAAAAACATTTTCACCATGCTTAATAGGTTGAAGAATATGCCATCCTAAATCTTGTTAGATACTCGTATTATATTTTTCATGTAAACCAACCATTAAAAAATATACATATCATTTTCACGTACAAAGTTTTCATGCTTATTGCTTCATGGGTTAATGATCTACCTAGCCATAAATAGATGCTCCCACTAACCCTCAGTTTCTCACACCCAAAATCAACCGTAAAGTCAACCATATTTAGCCAAACCTAGCAAACAATGAAGACTAATAGCACATTACTTTCATTCTTCTTCTTCTTCGCTCTCTTCGCCTTCATCGCCAGAGCTGAGTCTGTGTACGACACAACCAATGTCATCCTCAACAATGGAGTCAATTACTACTTAGTGCCACCAAATATTGGAGGTTGCAGGTGCTAGCATTAAAAAAAGGTAATAACTCGTGCTCACTCGCCGTCGTCCAAAAATTACTGCACAACAATGGCTGGTTAACAAAAATTGCAACTCCAAATCTCACGCTTTACATTGCTACTGACAATCCTTTAACGATGTCATTAGCTCGTGTGCCGATCCCATGCACTAAGAATCCCCAATGGCTCGTCACAAGGATCCTAGGGTTTGGGGATGCTGTGATGGTCGGAGATGCTAAAGAATTTCCCGATCCTCTTTCTGGTTGGTTCTATATCAAGGCCTATGATTCTGCTAAGAAACACTATAAGCTTGTCTTCTGTTTTAAAAAAGATAAGTGTGGGCATGTTGGTGTCAAGACTGATCGCGGTAAAAACAGGCGTTTGATTGTTACAGAAAACAAACAAGTACAACCATTGGTTTTCAAGTTTGTCAGACAAACTAGTGACGTGGCCTCTGACATATCAATGGTGGTGTGAATCATCTAGCTATATATATATATATATATCTCTCTCCAGAGTGTGGAAAATAGTATGTTAATAATAAAAATAATGTGTTTGTGTTTGATGAAATTCCCAGCTTTGTTGTACCGTGAAAACAACTTCTTTTTTTTTTTTTTTTTTTTGTTTGGTCGAACGTGCAAACAACTTCTACGTGTATAAAAAGCTATTATTATGTAATGTGCGACTGATATGAAGGTGACTTTGATTTGTTTGACTAAATTGGAGTACAATTTTTTTGCTCATTTTCCATGATATTTATAGTAAATTGTGAAAATGACATAAAATTGAAGCGTACTTTGTCAATATTAAATTGCGAATGCTGAGTCGGCACTTTTAGTTAAATAAAATTAACGATATTAATATTAAGAGACTAAAAAATAAAAATACACTACATAAAGTTCAAAGACTATAAACTAAAATTTGATGTAAATTTAGAGGAGCAAATATATACTTTAACCCTATTTTTATAAGGCTTTTTTTTAGAAGACTTAACGTTTCCATTTGAAGACGGTTTCCTAAAATGCTCTTGAAAAAGAGTGCTTTTAAATGATTATGAGAGAGAGTGATGTATTTAGTAGAGGATATTTGTAAAAAGATGAGAAACTATTAAAATGTCAGCTACTCCTTCCATACCTAATTATAAAGGACCGTTACCTAATTTACCGATACCAAATATTAAAATTGGTTAATGTCTAAAAATTTAGGGAAAATTCTAGTTAAAATTTAATATTCAAAATCAGGCCCACACTTCTAAAAAATTCATAATCAAGAGGCCTAATTAGGATTTTTGAATGTGATTAAAAGACCAAAATGGCCCCTGATTTCAGTTTTAATTATTTCAGTTGGATTTTATTTGGACTTTCCCTCATAAATAATTAGATATTTATATAATTTAAATACAGACCAATTTTAAATACAACATGAACCAAAAAGCCCCAATGGCTCATCAAAATGGTCGTAGGATTTGGAGATGGTGTGATGGTCTTAGATTATGCTAAGTAATTTAACACTCCTCTTTCTGGCTGGTTCTATATATATTATAAAAGTACAGCAAATTGGTGACAGAATTTCTTTCATTCATCAGTTTAGTGACAGTATTCCGTCATAATTATTTAATGATGGTGGAATTTGTGAAGGAATTTTAAAATTACGTCGTTAATTCACTGTTTTTTTTTTTTTTTGTGGTATATCAAACTTATGATTCTGTCAAGATAATCACTATAAGCTTGTCCTTTATTTTGAAAGAGATAAGTGTGAACATGTTGGCTTCAAGACTGATTAGAGTGATAGCCATAATAACAGGCGTTTGATTGTCACATAAACAAACAAGTAGAACCATTGGCATTCAAGTTTGTCAAACAAACCAGTGACGTCGCCTCTGATATATTAACGGTGGCGTAAATCCTACCTATATATCTCCAGAGTGTGAAAAATATTATGTTAATAATAAAAATAAGAGTAAAATACTCTGATCACCCTCCAGTTTTGCCTTAATTACACAGACCTCCCCTCTATTTTAAAAACATACACTTAAGTCCAAACAGTTAACTCCGTTAAGAATATTCTAAAAAGATTCCAAAATTATTTTTTTTAATTAAATTTATTTTTTCTTGCACATTTTGACTAAAGTTGTTTTAAAGAATTTAAGAGTTTTTTTAATCTATTCCTTAATTTCTATTTTTATCTTTACAAATAGTTATCTGTTTGATGATTTTAGCATTGGTTAATGTAAATATCACAAACGATGAATATTCAAGCAAAATTTTAAATAAAAATATGCTTGATCAAATGTGTTTATAAATATTTGTGGGAAAAAATATTAAATTATAAATTTAAATGACACATACAATCTCATACTTATATAGTTTATTATATTTGATAAAAATATGTGTTTAATATATATTTTAAGTCAAAATTAATAAATTTTTAAAAAAATTAGAAAGTTAGAGAATCTAATAGAATAAATTTATGGTTGTATAAATTTTTATTAGCCCCTATATATATATATATATATAATTCTAATACTGAAGAAGGGCATTTTGGTTAAAAAAGGTTTAAAAGTCAAACTTAACGATCAACTAACGGTTTGGGTGAATGGAAATAGAATCTCAAACTATAAGGGAGGTTTGTGTAACATATATTTTAGTTTTAAGGGAGGTTTATATGAGTTTCCAAAATAAAAGGGAGGTCTATGTAATTAAGGCAAAACAGAGGGGAGGTTAGAGTATTTTACTCTAAAAATAATGTGTTTGTTTGTGATTAATTAATTCCCAGTTTTGCTGTACCGTGTAAACAACTTCTAAGTGAATAAATAGCTATTGTTATTTGATACGTTATTTGCGACTGATTATGACGTTGATTTGTTTGACTAAAGGAATCGAGTACAATTTTTAGCTCATTTTCCATGATATTTGCAGTAAATTATGAAAAAGACAAATGACCTCATTCATTTGAATCAATCGATGATCAAAATCTCCTTAATTAGTACTACTTCTGTTTCTTTATATAAGACTTTTTAGAAGATTTAGGCTTGATTCAGTTTTAATTTTTTTTGTTTTGAGAATTGTTTTTTAGAATTGTTTTTTAAAAAAATATTGGGAAGAAAACATAAAAAATTTCGTTTGGATGATTGTTCTGGATACTAATATTTGAAAACGAAAATATATAAAAACTTTTTTGAAATAATTGTTCTTAAAATCAACTTCAATGAGTACCGAGCAAACTACAGAGTGGTGATGGCATGTAGACTGAGACTGCAATGCAGCAAGTTTGAGTTTGAGAGGCAAAAGCTCAAGCCGTCAAGTACAAAAGGAAGATAGGGCTTTGCACTTATTGTCCAATTTTACAAAACAAAAAAAAGATTTAAAAACAGATAAAGGTTGTTCTTTTAAAAAAAAACACAGATATTTTTCACAAAAAAGTTGACTGAAATTTAATTACTAAGCAATTTTTTTATTTTTAAAATAAAAAAAAATTGATTTGAAAATAGGAAACAAACAAGTCCTTAATATTTTCATTAATAAGATGTTTTCCTAAAATGCTATTGGAAAAGAGTGCTTTAGATGATTTTGAGAGGAAATGGGCCTCTCCATTTCCTTTACCATTACTTTCTTTTACTTCTTTATTCTCACGGTTAGATTAACTCTGAACGGTTGAGATTCAATATTCTATAAAAAGTAAATAAATAAATATATATATATATATATAATACTTTAATAAAAGTATAAAGATATGAACTAATTATATCAAATTTTAATGATTTAAATTTACTTATATACATTTTTTGTTATTTAATATTATAATAATATTTTCATAGGATGTTGAATCTTAACCATTCAAAATTAATCTAATGGTGAGAATAAAGAAGTGGAGGGAAGTGGATGGGTAAGGGAAATGGAGAGGCCCTCTCTCCATTTTGAGACAAGGGGTAATTAATAAAGGATATTTATAGCTAGAAAGATCAGAAAATAAAAACAAAACAAAATCAACTGCTCCTTCCATATGTAATTACTATAAGGGACAATTCCCTAATTTACAGATACCAAATAAATTAGTTAATTTCTAGGGAGAATTGCCCAAAAATATCTTGGAGGCAAATTAATTGATGATTGCTATCAAGCGTGCAAGTCATCTTCCGTGTGTGCAAAAATCTTCCGTATAAATGTGCAAACAATCTTCTATTGTGTGCAAAATATCTTCCGTTATGTGTAACAGATTTTTCATGGTAGCAATCAGCAATTAATTTGCGTCCAAAGTATTTTTGGGTAATTCTCCCCTTCTAAGAATTTATTTTTTCTGCCAAGTTTTTCCCTCGATTGTACCATTTTCTTTAATAAGCAGGCGGGCCAACTCATTTTATGAACTACTACTAGTATTGCTTAGAGAATAGAGATATTTAAGGGGAAAAAATATTTTAATTACTTCTAGATCTTTTTATGGTGTATTGTGGTTTGTGTGTTTGTGTATATATATAGAAAGGGATGCAAAAAAAATTCAAGTTGTTTCATAGAATTAAGGACGGACGGATGGAGTAATTTTCTTGATTTTTGTTAATTTTCTCAGTAATGTAAAGTAAGTAAATTTATCATATGAAAAATGAACGGATGAAATACTAAAAATACGGGTAGTCATCAATAAAATAATTTTGTATTAATGAAATAGTGAGTTTTAATCAAGGTGAAAGATTTTTTTTTTTTTTTTTGTTTCAATTTGACCCATACATCCAAGGGAAATTTTCAGAAAAATATAATTAAAAATGGAAAAAGATAAATTAGTGCTACGAATTTATCAAATCCCAATTCAGAACTGAAGTATGAATCTAGGATTTCCAATTCTGACCAAATTACCAAAATGCCCTTAGTTTAGTTCATAAGTTTCAGAGGTCAATAATAACATTCGTATCTATATTAACAAGATCAGATTTTACATAAATGACTTCACTTTCATGTTTCACAATTGAACTTACGGCAATTTAGTCATTTGATCATAATTGAAAATCTCAGATTCCTACTTCAGTTCTAACATAAGATTTTATAAATCCACAGTACCAATTTATTTTTTCTCATTTTTAATTGTAATTCTGGAATTTTCCCTCCATCCAACTTATCTACAGAGAGTCAGAATTCACAACATCATTTTTAAAAAACAAAAAAAAGTCACAAGAAAGGTCTTTTGTATAGGATACACAGATACTAAAAATTTCTCGCTTCCTAATTTGTAAGGCTATGTATACTCGATACATACCGCCGGAATCATATTTTTATATATATATTTTATAATTAAATCGGGATTTTAATGTATTTTATGGGGCATTATTGTATTATTAAGCACTAATTTGAGTAAAAGATATTTACATTGAATTAAGTGTAATTAAGGGATAAACTGATCATAATTTGTTAATTATTCATGTAAATGATTTCTTGAATTTTTGATATTATATTGTGCTTAATTTTTCATTGCAAGTGTTTTGGAAAGAAATTGGCAATTTTGGAGGTCCAGAAATAATATTTTGAAGTCTAGGAAAATTGCAGAAAAGGGTCCTATAATTGGTGAAATTTATAAGTGAATGAAGAATAGGGCCAGAGCAAATTACAGAAAAAACCCATAATTGTTAGAAATTTAGTTCTGGCCTCTAGAAGTTTGAAAAGTTACATTTGGTCCCTCCTGATAAACTTTTCACATTTGCGGAAGGATCCCTGGTCAAAACTTGCGTTTTGACCAGGCTTCTCCTTCCTCCTGCCAGCACAACTGGACCTGACATGAATGGTGGAGGGAGCTTGTCTGTGAGCTGGATGGAGCTAGCACCAGGAACCAATGGCAGACACACGGCAATGGCTTATAGGAGGGTGGAGAATGATAAGAATGGAGCATGGGGAGAGAGACCTTATCATCATCACTTTCATCTTTTTCCTCCCTATAAAACAGACGCAGAGGCATCATCAAAGATAGCTCATATCACACAGAGCCTTCCCTTATACCTTCAGTCTTCTTTCATTTTCCTTACCGAAAAACTACAGAATGAGGAGTTGAAATGAGAAAGAATGAGGAGTTGAAGTGAGAAAGAGGTCAACACTATCACCACCGACCTCTTCTCTTCATCACCACCGTTCACTTTGACCACCCTCGGCATCTTCCTCCCCTTCATTTCATCACTTTCATCATCTTCTTTCCTTTCTTCTTTTATTATTGTCACCACCAACGCCTTCATCATCAAGAGCAACGTTCCAGCTTTCTCTCATTTCTGCAACATTCTTATATCACCAAAAACCACAACATGCAGAGGACATCACCACCCTCTCCTTCTTCTTACCATTGATCGGATTTTAGGTGAGAGCCAGAAAAGTTCAGAAACAGACCACCGTCTTCACCATAGCATCACCATCAACTCCATCGTCCTCCAACGTTTCTGCAACTTCCGGCAGTGTCCTTGTGATTCATACCGGAGGGAACATTGAGACAGAACCGAGAAGGGAGGGAGGATTTTCATCTCCGACCATCACTTTCACTTTCCTTACTCCCGTCAGTGCCCTTATCTTATAACCACGGCCGACGTCCCCACACCACTTTCCGGTGGCTCATCTACATTGTGAGAGAGCACAGAGACGAGGAAACAGAGAGATCACAGAGCATCATCGACTTCCTCCATCCTCACCACAGTATCGGATCTCGCCCTCTTCCACCTCCGTTGGAACCACAGTGCCACCATTACTTCACAGTTATTCTGCCTCTCTTTCTCTCTCTCTCTCTCTCCACCACACCGTCCTCCGTTACCAGTGAAGCAGAGCTGGAACGTGACAGTTCAGAGCACATCCACCACCGACGTTCTTCTTCTTCTTCTAACGGGGAGCATCATCAACCTAACCTCTACCATTCCAGATTGAATACCGTGTTTTGAGGCTTCGACGGTGAAACCAGAGGAGAAGAATGCACCACCGTCACCAAAGTTGCAACGTTGACAGCAGCGAGAGTCTCCGTTGATAAGTCGGAGAGTTCTCTGTGATTTTCAGTTTTCCGGCCCCCACCTCCGGCGAATCTCATTCCGGCGGCCTCTATTCCTTGTTTCTCACACTACTGCCATTGTTTTCACCCGCCAAGCACCATTAACTCAGTCTCGTAGGCCACCTTTTGTGTTACTCCAGCAAGCTTGTAACTTTCCCGCAGAGTTTGCTGTTTTCCGGCGGCCTTCAGTGCCGGAAAACCGCCATAGCTGAGAAGCAGAGCACCGAGAGATCTTACTGAACAGAGACGCCATCGATAAGCAGCACTCCATCTCCTTGTTTCTGATTCTGTTCTTCGCCGTGCACACCGTCGGCATCTGTTATGATCGTGGCAATTATGAGAATTCTTGGTGATGAGAATTTATGCTCGAGTCCAGCGAACACACGGGAATTATTTAATTTTATTCTTGTTTCTCATTTATATATCTTGTGTGAAACCTGAGTATTGTTTGAATAATTTGTAGATTGAATTTGTGTGACTGGATTTTTAGTTGTTGGATTTATATATATGTATCTATTTCCTTATGCTTTGAATTAATTTGAGTGGCATGTTTGTGTATTTTAGAATAGAGGAAATAGTTGCATGAATTTAATAAAATATCCACACAAAAAAATAATAATAATAATTGTTTTTTTAGCCATTTGAAAAATATCCAAAAATCAATTTCCCTTGTTTTATTGCATATTTAATTTGCATGACATTTAATTTTACCTAGGAAATCAAAATAAAAGGGCTCTTCGAGTGAGACGATCCGAGTATTGCATTGTATTACAATTATTGAATTAAATATTTTGTATTTAACACCGAGACGTAAAGACACAATCAAATCACCTATTTATAAGTCCATTTTAACTAAATCTCACATACCAATGAGAGGTAGTTAACTCAATGATTATAGAGTAAATTTTCAACTATATCCTCATTTATGAATGAATACTTTTCAACTCTTTTTTCTCTATTTATTTTTAAATTATTTCTTCCATTGTATAATAAATTGGGGCAAAATTGTCACAATCTCATTTACTAAATTGAAACTTGAATTATAAATAGGATCAAATTTTTTGGTAAAAAATAACTTATAGGTAGAACTAGAGTGGTACTAATTATGGTGTTAGTCTTGGTCTTAAATGTAGAACCTATTTTTCATATTTGTCAGTCGTTTTCCAATTTACTCATATTGTTGACCTCTCAACCATAATCAAATAAAAGAGGGATGAAGGAATTAAGGAGTTTTAGAAATAAAATATTAACTACCTTAACTAGCTTTCTTAATTTAATCAAATTAGATAAATAGGTGTAGCGCCCGAAATTTGAAAAAATATGGAGCCGCCACCAAAATTTTGAAAAAGGATAATTTTGGAAACCTTTTTAAAAATGAAAACTGGTCTACAAAAATCATTTAGGGTTCGGGAGTCGATTGTATGTGGGGAAGGTGTTAGGCACCCTACAACATCCAATCATAAGAATGGTTACCCTAAGTTAATTATTTAAAAATAAAAATGGCCTTTAACTTTATTATAATTACCCAAATAAAAGAAAAAATATTTACAAAACTAAATGAAATGAAAGCAAAAGAAGAAGAAGAAAGAACACTTATTTACAATAAGGAAAAATATACTTATTTAAAAAAAATATTTATTTACAAAAAGAAAATAAGAAAAATATATTTATTTATAAAATTAGACTTTACCTATGATGAAAATCTAGGGCCTACATACCCTTTAGAGAGATCAAAGCCCACGTAGTTCGGGAGTAGAAAAACGTGTCACTTTGGTGGTGTTTTTTAGAAAAAAAAGTCTTTATTTAATGTATTTGAGAAAAATATATTTTTTTTTTTTGGTTTGTGTTTTTTATTTTTTCAAAAAGTATTTTCTCCATTTTATTTTCATTTATCGAAATGTGTCAAAATATTTTTTTTTTCTTTTTTTGAAAGAGGACTTAAGAAAGGGATAAAGAAAAAAAGAAGAAGAGAAGTAGCACAAGTTAAATAAAAAGAAAATCAAAATTGAGGAGATTTATGCGTACCTTTTATCCTTTGAACCTCTAAATGCAACACATCCAGCAATAATATATGAGATAATTCAATTGAATAATAAAAAACCAATCCACAAGACTACGATGTCCAAAGCAACGTCCAGCAACGTCCAGCAACGTCATAGTGCAAAGTGAAGTAATGTAATGTATATTGGATAAAGTCATAGTACATGAATGATGAGGTAAGCATGAGGCATGATAAGGTAAGCATAAACAAAGGTATATTGGATGAGTAAAAAGAAGAGCAAAGTCACAGTGCATGAATGATATTGGATGAGCAATAAAGACGAACAAAGTCACAGTAAATCAAGTTACTTGGTTAAAGTAATAAGATCCCATGTATCATTATAAATAAAAGAAAAGGATGAAAACTCAACCACATACCTTATCTCTTTGCTCTCCCAAAATTCTTATATTTTTTCTCTCCTCCCAAAATTCTTATATATTTTGCTTCAACCCTTGCTCCCCTATTTATAGTCTCAAGGTAGAGTTTTCTTCATAAATGCTCATTCTTTTTTTGAATTTTCATTTTTGATTTTGTTTGTATTTTATGTTAAAAACTACCTAATTTGATCCAATCAACATCAATAGAGATTTTTGTTTTAATTTTCGTTTTTTATTTTTTATTTTTGTATTTCCTATTGATAAAACTTCTTAGCTTGACCTAATCACCATTAGAGGAGATTTTTTTTCGTTTTTAATTTTTTTTTCATTATTCTCCCCAAAAGTAATTTCCTAATTTAAACTTATCAACATAAATGAGACTTTTTTTCTTAAGTTTTTTTTTTCATTTTTTTATTTATTATTTTCCCTTAATGAATGACAATGCCAATCATCATCAATGAGTGAATTTATTTTAATTTTCGTTTTTTTAATTTCTTTTATCTTTTCCCCATAAGTAATTTCCAAATTTAAGCCTATCAACATAAATGATATTTTTTTCTATTTTTTATTTTTCGTTTTTTTTATTATTTTCCCTTAATGAATGACAATGCCAATCATTATCAATGAGGGGATTTATTTTAATTTACTTTTTTTTTCCTTTTAATGATGATCGCCAATTTGGACACTGATCATCATCAATAAGAGGATTTTCTTATTTTTTTTTCTTATTTTCATTTTTTATTTCTTTTTTTCTTCCAATGATGATTGCCAATTTGGATACCAATCATCATCAATTATTTTATTATTTTTGAGTGGGACCCGAACAAAATAGGGTGTTCATAATAGGTCTCACATTAAAGACAGGAAGACGTATATATGTATAAACCACTCTGGTCATATTTATAAGTCCTTTTTTACCAAAAACTTTGGTCCTATTTTTAAGTCTAATTTCAGGATAGTAAATACATTTTGTACTTTTTTACCCCTATTAATTGTAATAAATAAAAGGAATTTATTCATGTTGACTTTTGAAACCAATCATAGATAAGGGTGAAATTGGAAATTTAGCCCATAATTAATGAGTTAACTAACTCTCTTTGGTATATGAGAATTAATTAAAAAGGACGTATAAATAGGACCAAAGTGGTATATTGTTTCGTATATACATGAGTGGCTATGATTATGAGGCATAGGACCAACTTATTGATATTTTGTGTCGCAAGATCTTTTTTGAGTGAAAAACTGGATTCCATTAATAATTCCAACACACAAACACAAATACAAAGAAATCTAAACAACTATCCCTCATCAACTATCACCTCCTGACCAGAAAGTGATGGGTGATCAAAGATAGAAAATTTTCCTACTATGCTATGAAATAATCTAGCTAAAAGATCCGCTAAAGTGTTATCCTTCCTAGGGATATGTCTAATCAAAATCTGCCAATTCTTAGATAATCATAGGCTGGCGTCATCTATGATGTCCCTAAAGGGATGTGATTGACACAACCCCTAGACAAAAAGTTAATGGATTCAATACAATTAGATAGGACTTCAACATTCGAATATCCATTATTCCAACATAATTGTAGTCCTTGAATAATCGCAATGATCTCTGCTATTGCTGGGTATACTATTGTAAGTTTACACATATACCCACAAATCCATCTCCCGTCATCTCCGTGAATAACTCCCCTGCATCCGCTTTGACTTGAGTCAAGAACTGAAGCATCCACCTCCAGAGTCATAAAACCTTGACATTGTTCCTGCCTTACTTGTCTTGTATGTCTCTGGGGGAAGTAAAATTGACACTTTGAAAAAAGATATGTATCCCAACTTGCCTTAAATAAACTGGAATGTGCATTAGCAATCTCAGTATCAATCTCCTCCCCAAATAGTTTCTTGCATCGTGCCACCGAAATGTCCCAGCAAACTTATCCAAACAAAGTGGCCCATGGTACCTTACAAAGTAACTTGCTTTGTTTTCTTTTGTAATTTTGCTTTCATATTATTTATTAATGAAAGGGACACTGAAATAGATGTAAGGAAGCCGTTACTCTTGTCCATATTTGCTACCGCCTTACATCCTTAAGGGTGTGTTTGGTTTGAGGAGAGGGAGGGGAGGGGAGAGGATCCTTTGTTTTGTTTAAAGGAAGAGAAGGGAATTAAAGCCAAAATTTTGTTTTCCCTCCCACCCCCTCCCCTCAAACCAAACACACCCTAAAGCACCGAAATCAATATCATTAAATTTAATATTCAACCTAACACTAACAATTAAATATTAAAATTTTTGTTGACTTGGCCACTTTTAGCTAGTTGGATCGGGGCCATAGTTGTCAAATTTGGTTGAGTTGGGTGTTGGAGAAAGCAAATGTCTGTAGGATTCTTGAAACATATTTAAATATTTAAAGTCATGTTATAATTATTTAATTGAAATTTTAAATATTTATCAGCATCTTCTATTGATACATCTTATAAATTTATGTTGGACTTTGGGTCCAAGTCCGCTCTTGATGGGCCGGACTATTTGATTAGGAAATAAGTAGCCTAATCAAATAAGAATAAAATTAGCATTAAATGCAGATTGGGGAATAATTCAGTAATAATTATGGATTTGTTAAATGAGGAACAAATCACCATAATTAGGGAATTAATTGAGAATTAATTAATTGCTGTCTTGGAGGGCAAGAAGGAGTTCACACATTTCCTAATTAGTGGCCCTCCATAAACCACTATAAATAGGGTGTGCCTCCTCAATTACAATTTACCCCGCCATTGAGTTTTCTGACAATTCTCTTCTCTCCTACCATCTTTCTGGTTCTGGTGATCTGCTGTGCAAATCACAATTAGGCTCTAGTAGTCTAATAATTGTGTGGGCACAAGTATGTAGTATTGGAGCTTTGACCCGGATCCGAACATTGATTTGTCCAGGTACGCCTAATCTCCTTTTTTAGTTATATTTTTTCTTACATTGGCATCAGAGCATGTTGATCCTGTGGCTGTGATTATTTTATGTGAATAATTTTATGTTTCATCATGCTTATTTTTTCCGCTGCGCAAAATCATAATTCTGGGTATGATTTTTTTTTGAGTGCCAATATGAGATGATTTTTTCTGCTGTGCTATCATATGATGATATTCTTTATGCTGTCTCAAGCATTTTTTTCTCTCTCATATGATCATATGATTTTATCATTTGTTGATGAATTTCATAAATGCAAAACGTTGTTACTATATGCTTCAAAGCTTTTGCATCTGAGTGTACGTATAGAATGATATCCCTGTGCCTTTATAGTTCCATGGATGAATCTGCATACTTGCTTCTGTTTATATGCATATGCGACATGTGAAACATGCGTGCTCCTCTATACATATTTTTCATGGCACCATTTTATTTTCCTTTCTCTGCTTCGTTTCCTCTTTGTTCATATTAAAGGTGAGTTTTTTGGGACCTATGTGGAACCAAAAACAAGAGCCTTTAACCCTCAAAGGCTAGGAAAGCTTTTGATATACACAGAGACACACATCTGATCGAATTACATCGCGCCGACAACGTTGAGAAAAATTGGGTGTTTGAAACTCGGTGTTTTTGCCTAAAGTAAGGACATGAATGTGTAGATTTCGAAGAGACGATTCCAACGATGCTTAGAACGCGTCAAACGGAGTCCAAATGAGGGAGAAACAAAGGAAAGAAGTTTGCGGGTCGTTAGTCACCATAGCAACTTCACTCATGATTTGATCAATGAAACAAAGGTTTTAAGATCAAATAAATGCCATGGATTTGTAGTTCGCTGAACTACGATTCCAACAACACCAAGAACGCGAAAAACGGAGCTAAAACGAGGGAGATATGGCCTCCCAAAGTTGGCAGGTAGCGATAACCGTCGGAGCTCCAACCGGGACAGGTTGACCCGGCTGGAGGTTGAAGATGATGATGTGGCAGTCAACGCCACGTCATCGGTCAACCAATGACACGTGCGCCAATGAGTGATAGCCACGTCAGCACCAAACGCCACGCCAGCATCAGTCAACGAGGCCACGTCATCCGTTGACTAGCCACGTTGACCAAGACACGTCATCGGTGACGGGGTCAGGTTGACAAGTCAACGTTGATTGGTCAACGGTCAACATTGACCGGTCAACGGTCAACAGTCATTCATTGACTGTTGACCAAAAAAAATACAGAGGCGCGTGGGGCCCACTGGGGTCTCCGTTTGACACGTGGCAAACACCGTCGGAGAGAGGACGCTCACGTGGAGTCTTGGGAGCCGGCGCGTGTCACCGGCGGATGGCCGCAAGGCACCGCGTGTACGTCACGCGCCACCGCCGAGAGTGGCCAACGCTGGAATTTTCCAATTTTTCAGGATTTTTCCATCCAAACACCTTCTAGGGGCGCGTGAGAGCACTTGGGACCCCCGATTGAGATGTGGTTTGTTCCTAAAAATCTTTAAATTTGAGAGCTTCAATTTGATATATACTTTTCATATATTTAAAGCAAGTTTGGATATGATTTGAGTCAAAAAGGTGCTTATGTGCACTTAGAGGGTCCCAAAAACGTTGGAATTGAATCAATGTTGGTTCTATTATTTTTTGGGATAGGTTAGCTAAATTTTTTAAGAGTATTTTCAGTTGCAACATAAGGTTAAATGCTGAAAGATTCTTTAAAAGTAAGGGATTATTCAAATGAGTTTTTGAATATAAAATCCTATCCAACCTTGACTCAAACTCTTAGAGATAAAAACCTGAAAAATTGCAGCATCTTAAAATTATTCAATAATTATTGAATAATAATAAGTCTTCCCATACTTCTAACCACATTGATCCACTTGGATTGAAGCAATGACTTCTAAAAGTCAATCCTTTATCACAAATGTTGTGACAAAGGATAAGATAGATAGAGATGTTAGAATCATCTCATCAAGTAGGAGGTATGTTGCAAATACATCCAAATGAGTGGATGTAAACATGGCAAAGAGGAGCTGGACATTGTAGTTAGAAGCTACATGAGTTAATATGGTCAGAAGGGCCTATGACAGGGAGAATCTGTTAAGAGACCACAATATGAAGCTTAAACTTTTGAATGTTCTTATTTTTCCATTGAATTTAAAATTAAATTCTCTATTTGTTTTTAGAATTGAATTCAGTATATTCTCTTCTTGTTTTCTTAAACATTCATGCTAGTTAGATGATATTGTGTTATTATCTTGTTAATATAACTGCTCTTTGATTGAGTGGGAGTTTTCTGGAATGCATCTAGAAATCCAAAGGGGAAAGTGTTCAATGAAGACTGTGGTTAAAAGGGTGATAAGCTAACTAGTATGATTGGGATGTGAGTCAATATAGTTGTCTCCTGAACATGAAACTAGTGAACTTATTATCTAATTATCCTTTATCTTATTTGCACAAATAAGATTTGTATACCATAATCGTCTAAGTGACCAATTATGACCAAGTCTATTTGACTGAGCTTATGAAAGCAAGCTCAATAGAGATATCTGTGGAGCTAAAAACTCTCAAATCTCTTTTCATTCAAGAAGAATGAGATGTCAGGGACATCCTACCAACTAGTCTTCATCATTTAAAGGTTTAAGCAACCGAAGGATACAAAAGGTTTATGCTATCAAGTATAGAAAGAACAACATTGCTTAAACTTATGTTGGTATGAGCAATATAGCCTTATCCAAGCCGTGTGAATAGTGTTGGAAGATAGTGAAATAAGTGATCTTCTTCCATAAAGTTAAAACTAAGTTAAGTTTTAACATAGTGTACTAAGTCCTAACATGTTATTTAGGCAACACTTGAGGCAGATGTCAAACTAAGAAGTTGAGACAAACTAAATGCCAAGTTCTTTCTAACAAACAACAAGTATATGTTGTGTTAAGACATCTCCTAGTGAATGGGAGGAAGCTATGTCTCTCAATGAGTGGGAGTGAGCCATGTCTTCCAGTGAGTGGGCGTATACGAAAGTAAAGATTGCCTCTAATATGCATATTGTAACCTTCAGCAATGTGTTTCACTACATTGAACTTGAATGTGAAAGACTGAAGGATTCAATATCCATCAGTCAAACGAACTTAGCTAAAGAGTGGGAGGATTCATCCTCCATGCCTAAGGGCAAGAAACCTATGAGGTAAACTTGATCTAAAAGAGGTCAATGGTTTCTGCAAAGATAAAATGCTACATTGATAAACCTTTAAGAGTTGTAAAAGTAGCAATCCACATGAGTTGTGGATGTTTCACAGAAGCATATGGCTTCATGTCAAAAGCAAAGCAATAAAGAAATAGAATCAAGGGATTGGACCTTGCACGTTAACTCTGCATAGATAAACCACCCTGATTCACTCCATGCAATTGCAACTGATAGAATCATATCTTTGCTATTTCTTTAGTTAAGGATCGATGGGACTATGATTCTCAAATCCTTTGTTGGATTTTGATGTTTCTTTTCTAGGGATAAAAGATTCCATTTCTTGCCACATGTACACCTTGATCAAAGGGAATGATCAAACTAGCAAAAGAATATTTGCTAAATAACGTGTGCTAAAGGGTTAATACCCTTATGAATAAGTTGAAAACTTATTCTACCTGGCAAGAAAGACAAAGAAACATTTTTTTGAGAATATCCACTGCAATTGGCAAATTATGACGTTAGTGAACCAATGAACGTGAGGGCAAAACACAAACAGCTTGGTGTTTTGTTGACGTTGTGGACGTTTACTCGAAATACAGTAATGTTTACTTGATTTTTGGCAAGTGTGAAGCTGTTACATAATGGCTGAACTAGTCAGGAATCAGTTAAACTAAAGGGATAAGACCCTTTTTGAACTAATAAGGGTTAAAGACACCCATGTGATTAGTTCAAGCTGCTTTGTGTACAAGAAAGGCATTGTTAGGCAACTATCAATACCTAGAACCCTTCAACATAATAGAGTTGTCGAAATAGAGATAGACCTCTCCTTGTTTTGGTTATGAACATAGTGGCATCAATGAGGCTACTAGCCATATGTTGGTAGGTAGACTCACAGCTGTTATATTCACACTTAACCAAATGCCCTCTATGTCAGTCTCGACCTTACCCTATGAATCGTGGATGGGCCTTAGATCAGGGCCGAGCTCGTTAAGACCATAAGGGTCATCAACTTTATATTCATAATCCTTCCTATAAGTAAGGAAGATTGGGGTCAAGGTATACAAAGTATCTCTTTGTGAGATGACATGAGAATTTTGACATGACACGTCTTCATTAGTGAAAATGATGGCGGTTCAGTGACTGAGAGAAAACTGTGGGACTCAACGTTTATAAAACCCAGATTTCTTAACAGGAAATGAGCATTAATCACAATAAATATCTTTAAGAGGTTCACAAGTAACAAGGAATAACCAAGTGTTCCTAAGTTCACTGATCCGAGTGGGAGGATTGAGACCGTTTTCACGACGAAAGAGGTAAGAGGTAAGTTAAAAGAGAATTACCTCACTCATACATAAGAAAAGAATCCTATGAAATCCACCTCGGAGCAAATTGTCATCTAGCGAATGACTATAAGGGATAGATTCCCTAATGGATTGAATGCTCCCTTCATCATTTAGAAGGTGATGATAAGTACCTATAAGTGTCTGAAAGACACTAGAAGGACCTACTAAGATGAATTACAAAGTGTCATGCAGGATGATTTGGATTCTTTTTAAGCCAAATACGTGTTTGGGTATTTGTCACCTAGCCAAGAGGCAATTGGGAACAAGTAGGTTCTCAAATCTGTTGGGGGCATGAAGAACCTAAAACACTTAGTGGCTAGGGGGTAATACAATGGAAGGTTGTCTGTTGTGCATTTTTAACTCTGTACTTCGGCTATGACAACAAGCATCAAGATGATATAAAGACCACCTTCCAATTTGGGTTTTTGGAAATTGGGTGATGAACTCTACATGAAGCAGCTTAAGGGCTTTGTAGAAATAATCACCTAAATAGTAGTATATGCGGTTTCCACAAAGTGAAAGACCAACTTTGAAATAATCGAAGAACACTATATAAGTTCCAAATGGTCTAGTGATGATTCTTTGTGAAGTCATCCTTTGTCAAGTGACAAATGAAACAAGTATCAAGGGAGTCAAAGGAATAAAGGATCAGAGAATCCTTAAATTCTGAGTTGAGAAAGTCATGGGTTGAACAAATATCTTGATTGACAAGATAAACGGAGTTGCACAAGAAAGATACAGTTTTTTCCACCTAAGACATGTACAAGTGTAATCCTTAGACATCTTAGGATGTCAAAGTGCAAACCCATGGACACCCCTGAAGTCAAGGGCATAAACTTAAAGAGGTTACATGTCCTATGAGGAATCCAACATAAGAAAGGTAGATAGAGTCCCATGTGAGACTATAGTTGGTAATATGAATGTACACATTGGTGTACATAAGACCAAATGTTTTTTTGTTTGACTTGGAAGTTGTTTTTGGTCCTGCTGTGAAATGGGTTATGAGAATAACCATGGATTAAGTTGTCAAGACAACAACTTTCCTTTTTTTGAAAGGATACTCCAATATAAGACCTAGGCAAATGGTGATGGAGTAAGGAAATATACAAAGTATTTTTTCCTATTATCCATGGAAATAGAACGCAGGACGTGTTCTGCCATCATTCAAAGTGCCATATGGATAAAGTAATTCCTATGAGAGATTGGGAATGAATGGTGGATAGAAGGATCCAAACGATAACATCTTATTATGAGGATCCTAAGTATCACAGCAAGGCGAAACATACTTTTTGATACATCTCTATGAGAGATATACTTTCAAAGAGGGAAAACGATAGTTCAATGACCTTCTACTGACAGAATGTTGGTAGATCTCCTTATTGAGCCCATAGCTTGATTTTCATTGAGTTAGTGAAAATCTAGGGGCGCAAATAAAATATAAGGTCGTGAACTTCTTTTATATAAAGATAAAAGAAATGGTATGTATGTTATGAGTAAATACATAAAGGTATACAATTTTGTATGTCGTACAAGTCAAAAGAGGTTGGTTCACTCACACGAACAACTGTCTTCCCATGTTTTGCAAGGGCATGGGAAGGTAAGACGAGCAAATGATCACCATAAGATGGTTGAGAAGAATCTTTTTGTTTGAGTCACCTCAGTTAGACTGAGATAAGATCTACATGTGTGCATATACACAGAAAATGGATCGAAGCATGAATATAGACCTGTAGCCAGGAAAAGAACCCTTTTGTTCACAAATGAGATTGTAAAAGAGATAATGTGAAATAGGAAGTTCTGGTTCGAATATTGAGTACATTTTGGAACTAATGTCTGTACGGTGAAAGATAAATAAATCGACGTACACCTCAAACCATTCACCGTAGCATGTAATTCATACTACATGTGCTTAAGAGTTAAACTGCAACACGGGATGTGGGTGAAAGATCCCTAGTTCACCACAGTGTGAGTCCCAGGAAGGAAGAATCCTTCCACGATGCCCTTAAGACTTAGGCGACATCATGAAAGCTTGGTTTGGTGACAGCTACTTTAGCTGAAGCTCCATTATCACAGTCGATTCAGTCAGACGAGTGAAAACTAGGAAAGCGACCAAGTCAAGATGGACTGATGATTAGTCAAAAAGGAAGATTTACTCCTAGATACATAAGATGTGCTAGTATCTGTGGTCGACCCCTTACTAGCTCTATGTGTAACTAGTAAGTGCGAATACTATGTGCGTGGAAGGCAATCTGAGTTAATCAACATATTAACTCGAGAGGGATTAGATATGCTATGAATAATATGTATGGGAGAATCTGGGGCATATGAGGCAATGAACATATAGCTTATGGTTATATATAAAGGGTGTCCTTGGATGCTGATCCAATATAAAGGATTTCTAGTATCACAAGCACCAAATCTTAAAGACGTTTTTGCCCACGCAGTCACAGTAGACGCCAAGTATGAAACAAGAAAGAGTAACACACGCACGATGGGAGACCCATCAAGTGCGAGTGGGAGATGTTGGACTTTGGGTCCAAGTCCGTCCTTGATGGGCTGGACTATTTGATTAGGAAATAAGTAGCCAAATCAAATAAGAATAAAATCAGCATTAAATGCAGATTGGGGAATAATTCAACAATAATTATGGATTTGTTAAATGAGGAATAAATCACCATAATTAGGGAATTAATTGAGAATCAATTAATTGCTGTCTTGGAGGGCAAGAAGGAGTGCACACATTTCCTAATTAGTGGCCTCCATAAACCACTATAAATAGGGTGTGCCTCCTCAATTGCAATTTACCCTGCCATTGAGTTTTCTGGCAATTCTCTTCTCTCCTACCATCTTTTTGGCTCTGATGATCTGCTATGCAAATCACAATTAGGCTCTAGTAGTCTAATAATTGTGTGGGCATAAGTATGGAGTATTGGAGCTTTGACCCGGATCCGAACATGGATTCGTCCAGGTATGCCTAATCTCTTTTTTAGTTATATTTTTTCTTACAATTTATAAGAAAATTAGCTTTGGTTTTTAGAAACATGTTTTCCAGTTTTCTTGTTCTCGTGGATATATTGTATATTAAATAGGGATAAAGTTGAAAAATTGTTAAATATTTAGTAGAATTAATGACGTTTATTGTTTTTCTTAGTCATGATGAAAGATATTTTAAGTGACTTATAAAAAGGAATAGAGGAATATAACTTATATTTAGTGAAAATAATATTTAATTTCTTACCCTTTTTAATCTTAAAAGGAAAATGATATCACTATGGCAACCATATAATAAAAGAAAATGAGTTATGCTCAGTATTTAAAAGTGTGAACATGCAATGCTACTATATGTTGAACACAAAACTGAATTATTATTACTAAGTGAGTGTTCGGACACCCCAAAAACCATGGTTTCAGAATCCCGTTTTCGCAAATCGAGACAAAACTCCTCTCACATACTTACCTCGTAAACTGTAAAAGCTATTCTCCAAAAGCTAATCCGAACACACACTAAGACATTCTGGGCTACTTTACAATAGGACCATGATCCTTATTTATACACTGTACAGTACACTATAAGCCTACCAATAAATACAACATAAACTACAAATATAATGGGCCAATTAACCAGGCCTCATAACGGCTCAATAACAACCCACAACTAATTCACTTCACTCAACACTCCCCCTCAAGTTGGTAGTATGTGTAATATCCTAAATTTTGGGACTAGAGACTAGAGAATAAGCTTGAATAAAGTAGACTACTTAACCTATTTTGGTAAGAGAGCCGGGAATGAATAAGAAATAAAATGACTAGTAGAAACCGCACTCAGAATAAATTATATGAATTTTGGTGCGAAGTAGCCGAAAGAAAATACCCGATTCCTTTAGGATGTGTCCGAATGACATGAAACCTAACTTGGACCCAAAGGAAATTGGAAGTAGTGTCTAGAAAGAATTAAGAAAGAGAAATATGAGGAAAATATTTATTTGGCCATAATATGAGACACATGGAAGCATTTTTGGCCAAACACAAAAAGGTGAAATCAACATGTCAAATTAACATATGCTGATTTGACATTAAACTATATTATTCAAGGAGATATTATAAGAGATCATTTTTCCTCTTCAAAGAGCCATATTTTCGTGCAAGACATGAGAAAAAGCAAGAGGGAATAATAATTTGCTCAAAATGAAAGCAAGAGGAGACAATTTGACCAACTTATAAAAGGATGATGACTTGGTCAACAGTTGCAACTAAAGCAATATTATTTGAGGAGGCAATTTGCGCAACAAGATATTTCCTCCTCCAAAAAGGGACACAATCGTATATGACACAATAAGGCAAAGAAAAAAAAGATGACTAAGGTCAACAAGATCAACTTTCTCATGCTAAAAGCAATATGAAAGGAGGTGAAGTATGATAAAGTAAAAAGCTCTTTTTCTCCTTCAATAGCTAATATTTTGGTCAACAATTGTAGGCCAAACACAAGATGATGTCTTGAATAAAAAGGGGCCATGTTTTCGTATGATATGAAGGAGAAAGAGAAAAGATGATGATATTAAGCAATTGGCACATGTTGATATAATAAAATACTATATATTAAAGGAGGTGGATGATGATATTTATTAAAGCTTTTTATCTCTTTCTTTTGGCCAATTTCGGCCAAGTAAACAAGGGCAGGGAAAGAGGAAAAAAAAAACTGATCATATCCTCTTCTTCTCACTCTCATATTTCGTACAAGAGGCCTAAGGAAAGAGAAAAAGAAGACAATTTCAAGGTATGATCTGCTACTTGAATTTTCACCTTGCAAACCACTTCTTTGGTTCAAAAGCTCATCATGAATCTTGTTCCCTTTGATGAAAGCTTCATTTCTATGGTTTTAGAATTTCAAGATGAGGTGTTTTGAGTTCTCTAGCAAGAGCCAAAGTTGGAGAATCAAAGAAAGAGCTCAAGAAAGAGCAAGAGGTGAGCTTAAGCTTCATTTTGAGCTACATATTGTGTTGATTGGTTGGAAATTTTGGAACTTGTGTTGCTGCCCTATTTTCGGTCATTTAGGATTCTTGGGGTTTCATCATACTTTGCTCATATATATGTGGTTATATGAGATTTGGGAAGCATATGAACCTAGAATATTAAATAAATTGTGAATTGGTGGATTGTTGCCTTATGACCTAAATTTCGGTCAGAACAAGGTAGGTATAAGGAGAAGGATTTTGCCAATTTTGAGGTCTCCAATAGATTCCTTAGGTAAAATTGTGTAGGAATAGGTTATTGGTATGATTTTAGAAAGAATGGAATTGAATTTCAAGAAGTGGAATTTGCTGCCAACTAGGATTTCCTGCGTGGCAGTCAGAATGTATTGTGTTTTTGGGTAATATAATGTTGTCTAATGGCTATGAAACTTTCCAATTTAAAAGGATATTTATCAAGCTTTAATTTGATCAGTCATTTGTACCATTTGGATTAGTACACTAAGAATTAAGAATTTTTTGAAGTTAGGTATTCAATCTGGAATTAATTTTGTGGCAGTGAGGCTTTAGTCACAAGTCTAGAATTCTGTGGCTAGAATTGGTACAATCTGAGTAGTATTTTTCTTATAAAATAGACTCAAAGAGCTTTAAGTAGGACTTTGAACCACCCAATTGGATTTCTATAAAATTAGTTATGAATTTTCAAAGTTTGGTTAAAATGCTGGCAGCTTTTGACTACCATGCGAATTTAAGAAAGAATGGGCCAAATGTAATTTGTATAAACTCTAAGGGTGAAAGTAAGAATATGAGGATAATGTAACCCATTGAGAATTCACTTTTTGTGGCACTAATAATGTGGTATTTATCTAGGGCTATGAGAAGCCAAGAAAGAAGAGGAATGGAAGAATTTTCAAGAAGCTTCAAGGCTTGGAAGAAAATGAGACAAGAAGAAGGACATTAGTCCAAAAGGTTGTAAACTTTCTTACTTACATGTATTTGATGTGTTTGTTGTGTATTGATTTGCAGTATTATTTTGCTTGATTATGTGAAGCATATATGAATGAATGAAGCTCTGTTTCTATTTTTGCTATGGCCATAAGTATGTTGTACAAAATATTGAGCATGCATAATTGTCATCATGTGAACATGAGCCTATGTAAGGCAAGCATATCATACACTAGCATTTATCTTGCATGCATTTTAGTACTGTTTACTATTGAGATTCTCTTTTATCTCACCCTCCCCCACCGACCAAAGGAAGAATGACGAAGAATTGTAGAAGAATGTGTATTAATTTATTATATGTAAATTAATTGCACGAACCAAATATTTATATGAATAATATGTATAATAGAATGAATACACGAATTAAAATTTAATCGGTAGTCAGGATCACTATAACTAAGCATAAGAACCGGAATAAGAATGAACTCTAATAGTTGATAAGAATAATGGCTCAACAGCCGAAAATGAGCAATAATCCCCTAAGAGAATACAAGTCAACACTTCCATGTAAGCAATAAACGGACAGAAATGTAAGGTATTACTGTATGCACATTGTAGACCCCCAACTTTCTTAATAAACCGTGAAATGCATCAGACCCTAGTGCCTTTGTCAATATATCAGCAAGCTGTAAATGAGACCTCACATGATGCAAACTAATTAACTTATCTTGAAGTTTCTCTCGGACAAAGTGACAATCCACTTCAATATGCTTGCTCCTTTCATGAAATACCAGGTTTGTTGCAATGTATATTGCCGCTTCACTATCACAGAAAACAGCAGCAGGCTGTGTTCTTTTGATCCCCAAATCTATTAATAAATCATCAATCCAAGTTATTTCAAAGGTTGTCATGGCTAGAGCTCTGATACCATGTTAAACCTCGAAACTGAATTATTATTACTAAGACATTCTGAGCTACTTTACAATAAGACCATGACCCTTATTTATACATTATACAGCACACTATAAACCTATCAACAAATACAACACAAAACTACAAATACAATGGGCCAATTAACCAGGCCCCATAACGGCCCAATAACAACCCAACAACCCACAACTAATTCACTTCACTCAACAATATAGACCTCAAGTTGGTGACCTTTTATGAGTTGATTTATTTAGTGTGTGTAACAAGCCCTCGCTCTATTACGTGCTAACGTGTTGAATTAGTCGCAAGGTTTGGTCATCAATTGAAGTGGGATTGAGCTACAATAATGTGTCGAGCAACCCGTGCGTATTTAGAATAATAAAGAACGGTTTTTATTCAAGAAACCAGTTTCAGTATGCATTACAATGATAAGCACAAAAAAATAATCACCTCTGGAAACCGTTTAGATCAAATTTTGATGATTCAGTTTGAGTTCTTTTTTTTTTTTTAACTTTTCCTATTTTTTTCAAAAAAATGTTATTTTAATGTATACAAAATCTAAAATAAAAACAATCTCTTGACGGTTAGTTTTTCAAAAATATGATTTTTTATTTGAAATCATTAGTTAAAACTTAAACTCTAAACCATTGAAACTATTCTATTTGAACTTAGTAGATCTCACTGCAGTGATGAGCACCGAAAGAAGTTCCCTTATTTAGTTCTAATTGATGTGATGAAATATAGATCGTACAAATTTAATATGAACAACCCAAATTTAATTTTTTTATGAAAGAAATTTTAAAATTTTAATCTGTGTCTTTTCAAATGATAATGTTTCTGAAAAATAATAGTTATAAGAATATTTATAAGTTGAATTTTATATATATTAAATTAAAAAGTTATTTAGAATATAAAATTAAATCTAGATTGTCTAAAATCAATTTAGATGGTCCAAATTGGCCTGGTAATGAATTCGCTATGCTCATGAACCTAAAACCCGGCTAGGGAAAATCCATTGATTACGAGGATATTAGATATGTGTGAGTTTTTTTTTCCTTTTTGAACAATAATATGTGTGAGTTTCAAAGAATGCGAAAAATCAAAGCAAAGCGAAACAAAACAAAACGTGCATAACATGTGTATAATATTTCAAAATGGTCCCCAATATGTACTAATCTCATCTCGCTGTCCCCAATACCCCAATCCGCAAAAACAAAAAAGATCATTCAATAAATTGTTCGAGAATGTAATGGCCATATGGTATATCTCTCATGCCACATCAAATTTTTTTTAAAGGAATGTAGCTCTTATAATTCTTGTAATTCGTTTTTTTTTTTTCACTTTTTTGTTCATTAAATTTGTATTTTTTATGTTCCATTATTACTTTATATTTAACTTGATGAAATTTTTGAGTTATAACATTGTGCCCATAAATAAATACAGCGCACGCACATATATATACTTAGCACATTAAAAGGGAATGAGAAATTATGGGTTAAGGTGCAATTTTACTAATAAAGTTTTTCCCGAGAGGCGTATGGTACAAATAAGTTTTTAAAGGGGCAAAAATACCAATAAACAATTTAAAAGGGTGCAAATTCACCAAAACCGTTAAACTTCACCAAACGCCATTAGAGTTTTCTTCTATTATAATTTAATGGCCATTTCAGTTGTTTATTGATATTTTTGTCCCTTCCAAAATTTATTTGTGCCAGACGCTCCTTCGAAAAAACCTTGCTAGTAAAATTGCACCTTAACAGAATATTCTTTCATTCTTTTCTTTTCAATCAGAAGTCAGGCACTAGCGGCCTAAATTTATAGGTGAATTGAACCCATGAACTCTCATTTATAATGAAGCTTTCATGTCATAGAGGCTATAAAGTCATTGGCAGACGATCCTCATCAAGTTGGTTCTATCTGCCATTCCTCAATATCAGATGCAATCAACCTTGGTTCCAAAAGGTGTCCTCTCAACAATTGAGAAATTAAGCAGAGACTTTTTTTGGAATAAGCATGACGAGTCCAAGAAAATGCATCTAGTAGCTTGGGACATTCTCAAAAGAAGGAAGCACGAAGGTGGTTTGGGGATTAAGGACCTACGCTGCCAAAACAAAGCTTTTCTCATGAAATTGTGTTGGTCTCTTGTCACCAATCAGGAAGCTCTGTGGGTCAAGTGTCCTCGTGCTAAATACTCCTGTGGTTCTTCCTCAATTCCTCATGTGCAAAAGTGGCGTAGCCAGTCAGCCGTGTGGAGTGGAATTGTTGCGGTTTGGGAGGATTTCCATAGCGGCCTTGGAAAGAAGCTTAAAAGTGGAAGAAACATGCTTGCCTGGCAGGATTGCTGGGCCCCTCTTGATAAGCCTCTAAAATTTTTCATAAATAGGAATTTGTACCTCGTGGATATGGAAGCTCCGGTTTGCTTTTTCACTTCCCCCTTCGGTCATTGGGACAAAGCGCAATGGGAGACTTTCCTTCCTTCTTGGGTTGTGGATAAAATCATGATGCTCCCCCCTCCCTCGGGTTCTGTTGATGACGTGTTTTGCTGCTGCAATGCTCCTGATGGTATCTTCAGCGTGAAATCTGCTTATGAAGGTATCTACCACCAGCAGGCCCTCCTTCACCAACCTCACTGGCGGCAAATCTGGCATTGGGGTGTTCCTGAAAGAATCAAACTCTTTATGTGGCAGGTTTTCCATGAGAGACTCCCGACAAATGAGATTAGAGCGAGACACAACCCGAGCGCACTAAACACTTGCCCTTTTCAGTGTGAGAGCGAAGAAACCATCCTTCATGTTTTGAGAGATTGTGAGCAGACCCAGAGAGTGTGGTTTTCTTTAACTAACCATTTATATTCTACTATGTTTGCTTCTGGTAATTTGCAGGACTGGCTCACATGGAATTCACAGCATTCCCTTGGAAATAAGAGAGTGGCTAGATGGGCTTGGCAAAAAGTATTCAGCACCACATGCTGGCTCCTCTGGAAGAACCGTTGCTGTCAAGTGTTTGAAGGGAAAGCCGATAAACCAAAGCAGCTTGTTCACAAATGCATATTCCATCTTTCTAAATCGGTGGAGGCTGGTCGCTTTCATCACCAGATCTTTCAAATTCCGGAGATAGGCCTTCTTAACTGGAGTCCCCGGAAGAGGGTTATATTAGAATTGACGTAGATGGTTCGATTGCTAGCGACGGCATGTCAGCCTGTGGAGGAGTTATCCGAGATCATCAAGGTAACTAGGTTTGTGGATTTCAACAGAAGTTAGGACTCTCTTTCCCAACTGCTGTTGAAATCCACACAATCCATAGAGGGCTACTCCTTTGCAAGCAGTTGGGTTTCAAGAAAATCAGACTTTTCACAGACTCGCTTCAGGCCGTCCACTTATTGTCAACACATTGTGAGATTGACCACCCTTTGCACGACATCATTCTTGATACCAAATCCCTAATTTATGCAGACTGGGACTTGAAGATTTCCCATACACAGGGAGAATACTCGCTGTGCCGATTACCTTGCCCGATCGGCTTACTATAGCAACCTCAGTTATGCCGAATTACGCTTACCTCCGGTGGAATGTATTAGTCTTTTTGCGTTAGAACATGGTTTGCTGCCACAAGAACAATCTTTGGGGCCTTGCCCTTGATCTTGTAACTTTTCAAGCTCTGCTTGCCTTTGTATCTCAAAAATAAAAAGAAATATCTCTTTTCTCCAATTCCTTACTCCTATTGAACCAAGCCACTAGATTACAAGATACTATGTCTAATCCTAAATATAAAATTCAGTTGACTTTTTTGAAACTATTAAGGAAGCTAATTAAATTACTGAAATAATTTGTCTAACTTATGAACTGATATATAATCCAATGAGAAAGAACATATGATATGATTAAGCAACTTATTTAGCTTCCTTAATATCTCCACTAAAAGTCAACTAGGTCTCATATTTAGTACCGGAGGGAGTATATTAATTAGGGGATATTATGCCATTATATATAAATATATATATATATATATATATATATCAAGGACCAACACCCTCCCTGGTCCCCAATTCCCTCTTCTCACCCGAGTAATAGATTTGTCTGTGGCTTACAAGTTGTATTTGTCGCCGGGTGTTTTAGGTGGCATCCTTATCCTTCACATATTTAACTCGTGACTAAAACCCTAAACAAAATATCTCATCCCCCATGTTTGAGCTTTCAATTTGCTCTCGTGTGTCACTCCAAAAAATTTTATAATGTGTTTCTCTTCTAAATTCATTTAATTTGTACTTTTTATATTTCATTATTTTATATTTAATATGATGAAGTTTTTTATCTATAAAATTGTGCCTATAAATAAATGGTTTGTGTAATGTACTTAGCTCCTTGAAAGTCAATGAGAAATATTCTCTCTGTTTTTGTTTCTCAATTAGAGGACTGGCACTTGCGGCTTGAGGATATAAGCTTAATCAAATCCGTGACCTCCATTGATAAGGAAGTTTTCATGCCACAAGGCTACAATGTCATTGGCAAAATTATTCTCTCGTCTTTCTTTTCTCCAATTCTTTACTCTTCTTCCTCTTGAATTTATCAATAATTAGGGGAAACTATACCATTATATAGGTATGGCCATAATCTCACATGTTCTTTGATCATTATATTATATATATATATATATATATATAGCCATACTAAACCGGATCACAGTTAGACACGGTTAAGGATACATAGCAAATAGACCACTTCTAGGAGGTGAAGAGAGACTTGAGAGTCTTGTTCGACGTATGTCAAAGAGCCAAAAAAAAAACACACACACACACACACACACACACACACAAGTTCATTCATCATGTAACATATAACTTGATGAGTTATGGTTTCATTAAGAGAACAAAAAGACTTATGGCCTCTCTACGTAACTCAATGTACACAATTGTTTTCTTCATACACATTAAATATGAAGAAAATATCAAAGCTAGTGACCCACAATAAATATTACTCCTCCGGTTCTGAATATAAGACATATTTGAGGATTGACCTTGGTCCTAAATATAAGACATAGTTTTCATATTTGTCATTGTTTTTCTAATTTACCCCTATTGATGCTCCCTCAACAATAATCAAGTAGGAGAGAGGAAGGGAATTAAGGAAGGTAACTAGGGTATTTTGAAAAATACATGTCATATTAACCAACTTAACTAACTTCATTAATCAACAATTCGGTAAATATGTCTTAGATTAAGGACCAGAAAAGTATTTGTATTTTAGCTCCATGGCTTAATGGACTTAGAAAAATTTACCAAGGGTGGACCAGCCATAATTCAACAAAAGAACACCCTCCCAGATGGTCCCCTAATTCCCTTTTCTCACCCCAGTAATAGATTTGTCTGTGGCTTTAAGTTCTATCTCCATCATGAGATGAAGGAATCGTCTTTGTAACTTTATATATTTGTCTTCATATTGGGTAGGTGGCATCCTTATCCTTCTCATCTTTAACTCGTGACTAAAACCCTCAACAAAGTCTTTCATTTTTTTACACCATGTTTGAGCTTTTGTTCTGTCATGCTTGCCTCTATAAATTGATGCTTCTCTTCCACATTTACCCACACACCCAAACCCAAACCTAATACAATGAAGCCTACTATATTATTTCCATTCTTCTTTTTCCTTCTTGTTGCCGCTGCCACAGCAACCAGAACAACCGAGGTACTGATCGACACAGACGGCGACATAGTGAGAAATGCCGGAAGATACTACTTAAACCCTAATTCTCATGTTAGAGGCAGTGGGATTATATTTGGTCCCATTATGCATGCAGATTCATGCGAACTCGCTGTGTTTGATGATCCCTTCAACGGAGGACGAGAAATAATCCTGTTCACTCCACTAAGAATACCTTTCCTCGGTACCAACTTTCCCATAAACTTACAGTTCGCTGATTTACCATCCAACATGTGTGCCGACAAAGCCGACTGGGTTGTCACTAGGCCGTCGCTTCCCACCGGAAATCCTGTGATGGTCGGTGGTCCTGAAGAATTTGGTGATGCTTATGTTCATGGTTCGTTCTTTATCAAGAGCGTCAAGGTTGTTTCAGGGAGGCATTACTATAAGCTTGTCTTCTGCCAGCAAGAAAAAGAGTGTAAAGATGTTGGGGTCTTCGTCGACGGTGAAAACCACCGTCGTTTGGTTGTCACTGATGACAAGCCACTGGTTTTTACGATTCGCAAGGATTGGAGGACAGGCTTCGCCTCTGATCTATCTATGGTGGTCTGAACTCTGCACATTTGAAGTTATAGATAACAATGGTGGTGATAATAATGTGAGGCATACTTGTGGCACATGTAACTGTTTGTCTCTATGATTAATAAACAACTTCTACGTGTAAAAATATTGAAATAAAAAATAATGTGCTTGTGTGCAATTAATTAATCTCCAGCTTTGTTGTACCATGTAAACAACTTTTACATGTAGAAGTTGTCTCAGCCTGAATATAAAAGCTACTCTTCATGCTTTAAATATAAGACTTGGTCAGGGAGTATATTTTAATCATAAATATAAGACTTTTTTTTTTCAAAAAAAAATTATCTCTTATATTTGTCATTATTTTTTCAAACTAATTTACCTAACTTATGAATTGATATATAATATAATGTTATATATAAGCATTTTAGAGAGATTATGTCACATCTGTTATAATTAAGTTATTTATTTAGTTTCTTTAATCTACTTAAATTAGATAAATATATATGTCTTACGTTAAGGATTATAAGAGTATTATAAAATTATGTGCTAGTGATGACGTTGACTTTAACAGAGTTTGATACTTCAACCAGTAGCCTACCTATTAAGCTTATTAAACGGTTCTCAGCTGGATTGGATTGAGATTGATAACATTTAAAGTGAAGAAAGGAAAAAATGAAAATAAAACATTAAAAAGTGATTTCGTTCTGATGATAATTAAATGGAGATAAAATGTTCATGTGCAGCGCACGTGGGTTCCTCTCCTTCTCCCCTTCTCTGTTCTTTTTTTTGCCCCCCAACCTCCTCTTCTCTGTTCTACAACATACACACACAACTTGATTATATATTCGCCTATATTAATGCTCAGTTATACCACGCCGACAAATTAATACCTGTAAAAAGCTTACCTACTTCATTTATACTTTGGTTCTTCTCGTAAGAAAAGTAGTCTTCTTTGCATGCTAAAACTAGGAAATTCCACAATTAAATATTTAATGACTAAACTTTTCTTGGCATGTGAGAATGAATTATAACAATCAGTATTCTGACTGTCACTAATGAAAAATGCTGACTCGGCAATTATTTTAACTACATGTACACAAATATTCGCTTCAGTTCTAAACCTAGGTTCGAACTTGCATGATTAGCTTCCCAAATAATGACTGATTCCGTCATTCACCTGCACAACCCCCCTCCCTCTCTTTCGATTTGACATTATTTTCATTATTATATCTATGCCAAATCTTGAGAAAAACAATCAGTATTCTGCAAACAGTATTTAAAGGGAAAAAATGACCAAGATAAGAAGCTCCCGAAATTCCATTATTAAGGACCAACATTAAATATTCCAAAATAAAACTTCCTCGTCTACAAATGATGTGAAAACTCATAACAACGAAGGTGTATTGCTTGAAAGAAATGCAATGGAAAAAATTTGAATGTTTCCTTCTCTTGAAAAGCAACCTTGGACCGTTCAATTTTCAGCCATTGTCGTAGGAGAGAAGACGCTAAATCATTATATTAAAATCTGGAGTGGTACTCCCTCCTATACAAATTATAACAAGTCTTTTAGAAGAAAATTTTAGTCTAAAATATAAGAGGTTGACACAATAATTAATCATTACTTTCAACCTTTAACCCTTGTTACCAAGTACTTCCTTTGTTCCTAAATATAAGCTTCAAATAACATTTTTTTATTTATCATGAAAGTATTTAAAAGCACAAAAATATGAGAGTAATATATTTTTTCCCCAACTATGCCCTCCCTCATAAATATAATTCTCACCCACCGTCTTAATTAATGTAATTCTCATAGTTACTGGTCAAAAAATTATGCAGTAGTCAACAATTGGAAAAAAGAAATAAATGTTGAAACAAAATTGAAATGAAGCTTATATTTTGGGACAAACATATTCTCAAATTTGAAGCTTATATTTACAAATGGAGGGAGTAATAATAAATTAATTGAATTTTTAATTTGTAGCTTAAATGTTGGTTTTCTAAAAAGCCACATTTAATTATTTGTTGTGAGTTCAAGGGATCATTTGCATGAATAATTAACAAATAATGACCATTTTGCCCCTAATTACACTCAATTTAATACAAATGTCCGTAATTAAAATTAGTGCTTAATCATAAAAAAATGCATTAAAAATCCCAATTTAATTATGAAAAATTATATAAAAATATGGTTCAATCAATTGCCTAGACCAAGTAGCACACTTATGTTAAGTTTTTTTTTATTTTTTTATTTTTTTATTTTCAGTTCTCATCTGCTATATTTTTAATACTCACTTTTAACATTTTCAAAAATCAATTTTTGAACACCAACAACTTATTGGTTTTTGTGGTAAAAGGTTCACCCCTTAAGGAGGAGACTATAAGTTCGAATTCAAAAATGTGTTAAGGCTTCATTAACATTTCAAATAAATTCATTAAAATTTCATTATACTTAGCCGTGTTAGGACTTCAATCCCTAACCACTAAAACCAATATTTTAACCCTTTATAATTCTAATAGATCATGATCACATTCTTTCTTATGCACAAAATCCTCAAAGGAAGCAAGTATAGAGAATGTTTGAATCTCTAAAAACAAAAGATATTACTTTGAGTTTTCAGGAGAATGGAATTATTTTATAGAGAGCTCATGATGGAAAAACACACTGAACTTATAATTCTAACAATTATGGTCATATTCCTTCTTATGCCCAAAATCCTTAAATGAGGCAAGTGCAGAGCATGTTTGAATCGCTAGAAACAAAAATAAGATATTATTTCAAGTTTCCAAGAGAATGGAGATATTTTAGAGAGAACTTATGATGAGAAAACACATTGAACTTTTATTATCAAACTTTCATACAAACTTGTTTGGTTGTCCTCCAACTCTTACAACCCCTTCTTTATATAGACTCACAAAGGGCATCTTTAGTGGGTTTGATAGGCACAAAAGTTACGAAAACAATTAACAAGACACTCATGACACTTTACACCAAGTCAAAACAAGTTACAAGACCCTTATGACGAATCAAGACAAATATATCACAAAATACAACACTTCTTATCAAGACATAATCCTGACAAACAAGTTTCAAAACACTTATTATGCTTCACCTCAAGACAAAACATAATGATGACATCAGCATTTTTCAAGTTTTCTTGACACATGATTTTTCAAACTATGCCAACTTTTATAATTCTTCTTGTGATAGTGGATGCTTATCTGAAGGGTAAATTGCCAATCAGACTTGTAAATAGGTTTTGATTATAAGATAAATTGGAGTATCTTTTTTCTTATTTCGTTTTACTTTTATTGGTGCACTTGCTTTGCCATTCCCAGCCATTCTTTTAGTTTGATCCAAGGCATCTGATTCAATCTGCTCAGGTGTCTTTTGGGTGAATTAAGAGGGTAATCTTTCTAAAGCTGTGTCAAATTCATAGGAGTCTTGTGAGTCTTATGGGGAAAGATTGGTGCGGACTAAACAAAGTGTTTGACAGTTACTGCTCATGGCTAAAACATGTGTTAAATATTATTCAAATAATTATATTAATATTTAGATGAGATGAAATTAGTTTTCGTTTATAAAATTTTTCGGGAAAAGAAAAGAAAAGTCGATCTTGTATTGAGAAAGATAAGGATCATTTTTTTTTAATGAAAACTGGAATCACATTAATAAAACGCGAAAGAGCAAATACAAATACAAACAGAAAACAAACCCCAACTTACTATTCTTCACCTAACACTACCTCCTGGTACGAAAGTGGTGGGTGGTCAAGGATACAAAAATTATCTTTGATATTATGGGCAGACTTGCCTAAATGATCAACTAAGTTATTTTGCTCCCTAGGAATATGACTAACTAACACTTGCCAGTTCTTTGATATCCACAACCGGGAACATCTATAATATCTCTGAAGGGGTGAGTAATATCACAACCCCTAGTAAAAACATTCACAGCCTCGGTACAATCTGATAATATGATGACCTTTTTGTAATCTTTATTCCAACATATCTGAAGACCTTGAATAACCGCAATGATCTCTGCTATTGTCGAGGGAACTGTTGTAAGTTTACACAAGAATCCACATATCCAGCGACCATCTTCTCCACTGATATTGCCCCCACAGTCGCTTCTCCCAGACTCCAGAATTGAAGCATCCACCGCTAGGGTGATATAACCCCATTAAAGATCTTGGCTACTCCTTCCTGCACCTATACTATTCTGGTTAGTATAGAATTTGCAATTTGCTCTTAATTCCCTATCCCAACTTGCCCTGAAAAGGCTATCATGCCCATTTGTGTTGTCTGTGGTGATCTGCTCACCAAAGAGTTTCTTGCATCGATCTGCCCAAATATCCCAGCAGATATAGCCAAATAGCGATGCTTATTGAATCTTTTTGGTGAAAATTCTTCCTACTTCATGATAGAGGTTCCACTGCAGCCATTTCGTGCCCTGGAGGGTTGTGAACTTTTCCCATTAGGTCGAGGCCACTCCAGAGATCCATCGTTCTTTTGCATTGCTGCAATCCCTTATTAAGTGCATCAAATCCTCCTCATGCTCACATCCAAATGGGCATCTAGCATACTCTTCCAGACCTCTTTGAACTCTTAGCTACGATGTGTGTACTCTACCATGTGCAAATATCTACATAAAAGATTTAATATTCTTTGGTATGTCCCATCTCCATAGCATCTTCCAGACAGATTCATTTTCTGGATGTGTAGCTGCAAACAGAAATTAATAAGCAGATTTCATAGAAAAATGACCAATAGATGAAGGTTTTTAGATATAAATATCCTTCCCTCTTTCTTCCCTGGGTGGGTGAGTGCACATGATTCGATCAATAACTTGCGGCTAGAACAATCTACTCAATTTGTTTTTGTCCCATTCTCCCCAGCAATCAACATAATCAACAATTTTATCATTCAAATCTTCAAACGCTTCAAGACCCAAAATAAGATTAATAAGAGGTCTATTGATTTC
The DNA here is from genome assembly GCA_963210345.1 of Inga oerstediana. Lineage (NCBI taxonomy): Eukaryota > Viridiplantae > Streptophyta > Magnoliopsida > Fabales > Fabaceae > Inga > Inga oerstediana. The sequence continues at coordinate 84,992,521 of OY723399.1, forward strand.
AGACCAGTTTTCAAACCAAAAGGACACCGTTCACCATTTCCAATCTTGACTCCAACCCCTTTCTGAAACTTTTCCCAGATAGTACATATTCCTCTCCAAGTGATGAAAACCTCTACCTTCTTTTAATTTCAAGGTTGAAAGCTTCCCCACACCTACATTTGCTGTGAAGCACCTTTACCCAAAGCGCCTCCCTATTGTTCAAAAGATTCCAGCACAATTTCATCAAGAAAGCCTCATTTTGTTTTCACAAGTCCCTTATTCCCAAGCCACCATCCTTCTTTTCCTTAGTCACTTGCTCCCATAATACTAAATGAAGCTTCTTGCCCTTATCGTCATCACTCCATAAAAAACTTTTGCTCTTCTTTTCCAATTCCTTTACCAAACCTTTTGGCAATAGCATAGTTTGCATATAATAGGAAGGCAAGGCGTTGATCACTAATTTAATAAGGGTAGTCCTCCTAGTGAGGTTCAAGCATCCACGTTTCTACCCTAACAATTTCTTTCGGGTTTTCTCTAATGTTGATGCAAAAGTTACAAGAGATACTCTCTTATATATCAAGGGTATCCCTAAATACTTGCCCAAATCTCTTAAAAGTCTAACCCCCATACTTTTGCTAAGATTTAGTGCTCTAAAACCATTAACATTCTTGGAGAAACAAACTCTAGTTTTATTCTTATTCATCAATTGTCCAGACACCCCATAAAAAGTTTCTAAACATCTCATCATACCTTCAACCTATCCTTCTGAAGTCTCACCATATAAAAAGAGATCATTCGCAAAAAATAATGAAAGGCCCTCCCCTTTTGAGTTGGATCGGCCTCCACGACCCGTCCTTTGTGGCATCATTTGTGGCATCAAGACTTTTAAGACCGGTTGTTAAAATAACCGGTCTTAAAAGTACTTTTAAGACCCTTTTTTATAATAATTAGTCTTAAAAGTACTTTTAAGACCGGTTATTTTAACAACCGGTCTTAAAAGTGATATTTTAAAAAAAAATAGGGCCTTTTTTTTAGTCAAACATATAGATGAGTAGAAGGGATTATAGTGAAAAATCGATTGCGGATACTTCCAAGCAAATTACCACTATCAGATTTCACAAAAACACCTTCCCTGTGAATCCCGCTACTAAAATTTCTGAAAACCTGAATTCCTGTATCATTCACTAAGAACATCAAACAACGTAGAAAGATAATGAACAGCTCTTGTAACAAAATTCAGGCACACCCATAAGGATCTCTCTTCTCTTCGTGACCCTTATTCCTTTGGTAAAGAAAGCAAACAAGGAATTGTTTTAACCGAGGTGCTTCGCTCTGCACCTTCTTCTTCCTCTTTCATGTATCGTCAACTTGCAGTAGATACTCAAAAATTAGTTTACAAATTAATTAAGCATTTAAAAGGAAAGTTTATTCAAACCTCATAACATCAGTTGCATCTTCTTTACGCATCTCTGGGTCAAAGCAAAGGAGAAAGTAGCTTATGGCAGCAAAGAAGTGAGGTTGCCAAGGTAGGTTGCGATGAAGGATGGATGTCACGGGGAAAGAGAAAAGTCGTGATGAAGGAGATCGAGCAAGCGAGGTTGTGGCGGCGACAAACTCATTCAGTGCAAGGGTGAGAGCACCGCAACAACAAACATGAGAATGAGATCAAGCGAAGATGACCGAGCTCACAGAGTAATCGCACCAAGAAGAGAGGTTTCAAATTTAAACAGCGAAATTTAGGTGCGACAAAGAGGAGATTCAAAACTTTAGGGTCGATTTTTCAGACCGGGTATATATAAAACCGGTCTTAAAATGGTGGAAAAAAAATTAAATTTTTCATATTTAAGACCAATTTTTATTAAAACCAGTCTTAAATATTTGATATTTAAGATCGGTTATTATTAATAACCGGTCTTAAAAGTTTAAAATTTTTAATTTTTTAAATATTTTGATATTTTTTTAAAAAAGGCCCTATTTTTTGTTTTTTTTTTAAAATATCACTTTTAAGACCGGTTGTTAAAATAACCGGTCTTAAAAGTACTTTAAGACCGGTTATTTTAACAACCGGTTTTAAAAGTGATATTTTGTTTAAAAAAAATAAATAGGGCCTTTTTTTTTGTAATCAAATGTAAAGATGAGTAGAAGGGATTACAGTGAAGAATCGATTGCGGATACTTAAATTTTTCATATTTAAGACCGGTTTTTATTAAAACCGGTCTTAAATGTTTGATATTTAAGACTAGTTATTATTAATAACCCGTCTTAAAAGTTTAAATTTTTTAATTTTTAAAATATTTTGATATTTTTAGACTGGTTTTATTTATAATTAGTCTAAATAATTTTTTTAAGACCGGTTTTTTTAAGAACCGGTCTTAGAAGTTCTATATAATTAAAAAACTGCCACCGGTCAAATTTTTTAGACCTTATCCGCTATAACCAGTCTAAATATGGCAGTCTAAAAATGAAATTTTGTACCAGTGTATGTCCGTATAAACCACAAGTAAAACATATTGTATCAAGGCCTTCTTATTCCACCGGATATACAAGATTCCAGAGACAAAATCTAGATTAAAGTTGCTTATTCAAATCTACTTCAACGCTCACTCTAGCAGACTTCCCTCTTTCCACCATATGTTGATGGTTCTCTTTTTGAGCTAAAGTATGCATATCAACTTTGAGAGCTCTTCCAATAAGATTGCCTATCTCCATAATACATTCCTCCGAGTAGATGTACATAGGAAGGGGGGAATTCTTACCCAAATTGCAACCTTGAGTACCTTGTTACAGTGTGGGTTAAAATTTGGACTCCACCTCTGAACAGACAGTTAGTACCTTTGAATAAGCCAAGGTCCATCAAATAAAAGTTTATTGCATAGGCCTTTATCTGCTGTTCTAAAAACAAAATACTTATTAGGAAGATCAATAAGCTCAAAATTTTCAGACCTAATAACCATTTGATTCTATCTTTCATCATAACCAGGTTGGTCTTCTTGCCTAAAACCATTAAAATAAGAGCATCCTTATATGGCCTGCAAAGTTCCTTTAATCTTTCGTCTGAAACATTTAACTTTGGGATCATTCCTATCATCTTCTTCTGTTCTTTAGTAACCTCCGGCGCTGTCTTCTCTTCTTCTCTTAAGCATTCCTTCCATCTTTCTTCAAGACTCTTGTCAAAAGCTTTTTCTTCATTTCCCAACAGCTTTGCTTTAAAAGAAATCTGGGTTCTAGGTAGCATTTTTGAATCCCGGTTCGCTTGAGAGTTCCTCGCATCACTTTATCTCATTTCTGCATCTTAAATTTGGGTATCCTTAGGCATCTTTTTTTTATGCTAAGCCCTAATATATCGTCTTGTTCCTTAGATTGTCCTCCACCTCCTTCAGAGGTGGTTTCACAGATCACCGCGTTATTACTCGTTCTCTCACAGTGGAACTCACGACACAGTGAAATATACTACTGGATCTTCTTTAAAAGCTAGATCTCTCTATTATTTCCAAAACTCTTTCTAGATCCTTTCACACCCAACCCCAATCACAATACCAGAAAAAAGAGAAATAATCAACGAAACAAAAGGGAATGAGTTAAAAGAATTTGACCGAAACAACAGCCCTAGCTCCAATGGTATATCAAAATCACCAAGCCGGTGTCGACGGTGATGTTGTGGCAGGTCGGAGAAAACGACTGGGTGAGCAGATCTGATCTAAACAATATCAGTAAAAATTGGAGCAACGATATCATCTGCAAACAGAGCTCAGGACGAGGACGACGGCGAAACTGAAACTTAAGACTGTGGAAGACCACCGTTGATCACCGACGGTCTATGCTTAGAATGGTGGAAGACCACTGACAGACTGCAGTGGTAAATTAATCAGAGGATCTCTCTCTTCTTTCTTTTCCATCAACAAAATAACGCTAAGGATCAGTTTCATTCAGTGATTAAAACTATTAGAAGCAAAATAAAAAATTATTTGTAATCTTATTGTCCATATGGGGGACTGATAGTAACTGGGCCGATAGTCCATGGGCCACTGGGCCGCTTATGACAGATAACACATTGATGTAACTCAACGCGGTCATAGTGTTTCTGCCATCCTTATGTGAAAGATAAAACCAAACGGTACAAAACAAAACGTGCATTATCATATTTATTAAAAATTGGGCCCCATTAAATAGGATTGAATCTAGCGCAAAGTGGCAAACCAACGGGGAGAAGTATCATATTTATTAGAGTGGTTTGGGATTAGCTTTTTGGAAAATAACTTATACAGAAAAAGTAAAAAAATTGATTTTAGAGAATAGATTTTGAGGAATAGCTTCTGATAATGTAGAAAAAAAAATATCTCCTGGAAAAATATGGTTTTCAACCTCAAAATCATGGTTTTCAAGTCAAACCATGATTAGGGAAAATTTGAGAGTATTTGGTGCTTCTTTGGAAAACAACCAACCCGTGTTTTCAGAAGCCTTTTTCTGTAAGCCAATACAAAACGCCTCTCACATGCTTACCTTGTAAATCATTAAAAACATTTCTGAAAAGTGAAAACAAACAGGCACCTTGAGTGAATCCAATAGAATGATATCTATACTTATAAAAAAATTGTTAAGGTGAAAAAGAACCCATAAGCTTTTTATCAAAAGTGCATCCAATCCATCACCATATGCTTTTTGGAGGGGGCAAAAAATACCTCTAAACATTCAAAATGAGAGTAAAAATGTAACGGCAGTAAAATATAACTTAACATAATTTTTTTTGAGTGGACACACTATTTTGGCATATGCATATATAACGGTGTTAGGTTATATTGTTATTTTTGCTTCCATATTAAATGTTTATATGTATTCTTACACCTCTAAAAAGTATATGGTGCTAAATACAATTTTAGTAAAAGCTAATTTGTATTTACGAATAGCCAAAAAAATTGGGACCATATTATCGGATGGATCAATAATTGTAGTGGGGTGCCTATTTTTTCAACCATATCCGCATAAGCCACTGATGCATTATCACATAAGGCCCACTTTCTATCTTTCATTCAAGAAAATTGCATTTCGACCACATTAATTCATATATAATTGAAAAGCATAATAATTCAAAAAAAAAAAAAAACCTTTCGCATCATTGTTAAATATTTAAATACATTGATCTCCTGCGCTCGATCTTGATGTCTTTCATAAATACAATATTGATAAATTGAAGATTCTTTGTTCAAGAAAAAAATAGTGGTGGAACGAGTAATTTTCCTTCCTGTAATGGAGGGATATTGTGGTCCAAGATAGATATTATTGAGTTATGTAGTACATAATTACTATTTGAACACAAATTATTTTACACTACACTAATTGAATTTTACCTAAACTTTAGTTTATAAAATACATTTGGAATAAAGCGTCACTGTAATTTGTGTTCACAAAACTGACTTTTCAAGTGTATTTTTTATTGGGTTAAAGGCTTTTTTTTTTCTCTAGAAGTATTGCTTTAGAGGCAATTTTGCCTTGAAAGTTTCAAATGTGTGGCAATTTCGCCCTGACCATTATCGCATTTAAGTTTGACCATTAGTTGACCAAATGTTGAGGCAAATTTGCTCAAAAGTAAAAACTTCAAGGGTAAATCTACACCTTCACAAAAATGACATGAATGATAAAAATTGCCCTGGAAGTTTCAACTTAGGAGCAAATTTGCCATGGAAATTTTCACTTTGGAGCAAAGTTGCCCCTACATTTGGTCAACTAATGATCAAATTCAACTACGATAACGGTCAGGATGAAATTGCCTCACATTTAAAACTTCTTGGGTAAAATGCCCTTGAGCCAATACTTCCAGGACAAAAATGGCCTTTAACCCTTTTCTATTTTGCATCCTTGCCTAAAAAGTAAGCAAACATCAGTTAAGGAAAGTCTGTTTTCTATAAAGTCCTTTTAGCTTTCAAAAAATGAATCCAAATACACACTTAATCAAGGTTAAAGTCTGATTATTGAAAGCAAAGAAGGGGGATATAAATTAAAATTTAAGAATTTAAGTAAATTCATCTTTGTTTTGAAATTATACTTAGAAAGCCATTAATGGTAAAACAGTATTTATTTAAAGAATACTAGAGGCAATTTAGAAAAAATAATAGATTGTTTTTTTTTAGAAAAATTAGATTATTTAATTATTTCTTAGTCCCTAAAAATGTATTTGCGATAATTTATAAGGTAATGATTCGTTTTATAAGAAAGTGATTCGGAAACACATTGGGCTCATGCTGCTGCTAATAACAACAACAACAATAATAATAGCACATTTTTATATTCATATCATTTAATAGTGAAAGGGACAGCCACAAAATACATTAAAAAAACAAAACGTTCATATATGTCTCTCACACATAATTCTCACACACATAATATATATATGTGTGTGTGTGTGTATACACGTATGTGCATGCAAGCGATGGAGTTTTTCCGCAGTACTGAATGTGAAAGATAAAGAAACCAAACGGTACAAAGCAAAACGTCCATTATTATATTTATTTAAAATTGGGCCCTACCAATAAATATTAAATTTATTATAAAAAAGTTTTACGAGACTTGAACGTAATTTTAATATTTAAAAGGACTATTTTATCATATTTTTCTTAATCCGGACATGAATTGTTTCTATTTATTAAAAATTGGGCGCCACTAACAGGATAGCGTTTCTGTAGTACTTATGTGAAAGATAAAACCAAATGGTACAGAACAAAACGTGCATGATCATAATTATTAAACATTGGGCCCCACTAAGTAGGATTGAATCAAGCGCAACGTGGCAAACCGACGGGGAGAAGTATCATATTTATTAGAGTAGCCTGGGACCCTCATTTTATTTTCATCTATTTCAGAATATTTGCGGAAATGATACGCAGTTTAACGGGTAACACAGGAATAACATAGATATACTGATATTATATGCGCGATTACGGAAATTTCCCATACGGGTTCGTACTTGATAATTACAATTAACGTAGCCTCACAGCGCTACATAGATGTCTTAACACGTCTCAGTGAACGGAGACATCTTTTTGTCTTCGTTCCACCACTGCAATCCCCTTTGTATGGTTCTCTTTATTGTTCTCACTATACGTTCTATCTTTTCATGTCTAAATTGTTGGTAGAGGAGGGTGAGATTCTGGGGTGTCTTAACACGTCTCAGTGAACGGAGACATCTTCTTGTCTTCGTTCCACCACTGCAATCCCCTTTGTACGGTTCTCTTTATTGTTCTCACCATACGTTCTATCTTTTCCTGTCTAAATTGTTGGTAGAGGAGGGTGAGATTCTGGGGAATCTCAGTAGGAAAGTAATACCAATATGCATGCAAGATAAGTGCTTAATGCATGATATGCTTGCATTATATAACTCATGCTCACACAATGACATATCTGCGTGTTCAATGTTTCAATATCAACATACGTATGGCCATAGCATACACAGAAACAGAGCTTTAATTATTCATATATGTTTCACATCATCAGGCAAAGCAATAACATACATCAATAGACCAGCACAAATATCAAATACATGCAGGAGAGGTAAGTTCTCTACCTTAATCGCCCTTCCCTGATCTTTGAATAACATGCCTCGATTTGCGTGCCAATTCCCTCGGGCTCTCTACTCGGTCCTAGAACGTCAAACGTACAGTTTAGACACTTCCATAGTGTTTCTGATGGTTATATTAGTCTATGGTGAAATTTTACCAAAATGCCCCCGGGACCTCGGCCCGGCCTCGTCGTACTGGCCCGATGACACGTTTTCCCAAAATATTGACTAAGGCTATTCTGACATATTTTCGCTCAAGGAATCCATTTCCAAGCTCAAAATCACCAAATTCATTGTCTAATTACGAAAATACCCTTGGCCCCTATTTATGGATTTCAGTGGCGTTTTCGTAATTATGCTTTTCCGGCCTCTATCGAAAAAGTGACCAACTGTAACCCCACCTATTTTTACCCACTGAATCCAATGGAATCATTTATTTTATGAAAATCCAACTCCTTCCCTCAGATCTGTGCTGGCCGAAATATTGGTCAAAAATTGGAAAAAATGGAGTTTTGTGTTTTAGCTTCTAAAACTTGTACTTTTCCACTTCTAATCCTTTATTAACTCAAATAAACACTTCTTAATCATGATTCAAAGAAATTTGGGCAGCAAAACCCCTTAGGGTTATAGCTTTCCAAATTTACAAACTTGACCAAAATCACCAATACCAAACACAAACCTCAACAACAACAACATACTAGTCTAGATCTAAGGTTTGTGAGGTTACCTCTTGAGATCTTGAATCCTCTTTCTCTAGGAATCTCCACTCTCACTTCTTGAGCTAAAAATGGTGTCTTCAAGATCATAGATTCATGAAGAAACATGGTTTAGAGAAGGATCTAGGGGAAATGTTACTATGAAAGCTTAAGAATCAACTCTTAACTTAAGATTTCTTCTTCCTCTTCCCTATAACTCTTCAAAGTTTCTCCAAACTCTCTCCCTCGCTATGTTGAATGAAAATGCATGAAAGGAAGGGAAGAGAAAGCCTTCATAAAAATGCTCTCTTGATTCCCAACCATTGATCTCATCTAAGGTTGTTATAGTTGTTAAATCTCATGTTTTGATGATAACAAAGAATGGCATGAAAAAGATTTGATAAACAAATAAGTTTGAACAAAGTAATAACTGGAAAAATCAACTCTTGAAGCAAGTATTGGAGTAATGAAGAAAGGCCAATAGAAAAAGATGAGAAACTTGATCAGTGGCAAGTTTTCTAAAGGGTTACTAGAGTAATGGACTTAAACTTGAAGTAACCAGAGTCGACCTTCAAGTAACCTGCCAACGATACTCGAGTAATAAGGTAAATGACTCCAAGTTGCTCTTGGCCTGCCAATGTTACTCAAGTAGCTACTCGAGTAACCAGGTAACTCACTGGCAGTTCCTCTCGGCCTGCCAACGTTACTCGAGTAGTTACTCGGGTAACCAAGTAAAAGTTTTCAAGTTGCTCTCGGCCTGCCAATGATACTCGAGTCTGTACTCGAGTTACTCTGTTTCAAGAAATGTGTTGCTATCGGCATTTTCAACCCTGCCAATGTTACTCGAGGCGCTACTCGAGTAACTCACTGTGGTAAGCAAAACCTGAAGGCATTACTCGAATAACATGAAATGTTTTTCTCACCCTTCACCTCAAGTTACTACTCGAGTATGCAGAGTTATTTAGAAGAAAAACTTCAAGTCACTACTCGAGTATGCAAAATGAATTGGAAGAGAACTTCAAGTCATTACCCGAGTAAAGCTATGCAGAAAATTTATGTTTACTCGAGTAAGGACTCGAGTAACAAGGTAATCAAACTTGAAGTGCTCTCAGCTTTGAAATCCTGCCAACATTACTGGAGTGAAGCATCGAGTAACCTAAAGTTGATTTGAAGGTTTACTCGAGTTGGTACTCGAGTAACTAATGAAGAAAAGTTTTCCATACTCGAGTAAGTACCCGAGTAAACAGGTATTTCTAAAGGTTTGAAATTTTGTTTACTCCATGCACTACCCGAGTAATGTTATGTTTGCTTATTGACTTGCAGTTTATGAAAGTTTTCCCGATGATACTCGAGTATGTACTCGAGTAAACTTTAATGAATACTCGAGTATGCAAGTCCAGAAATTTAGAAATCATTCCTACGTTCATTAATTTACTTCCTATATGATTAACCTTTCATTGTATTAGTATTCTTAGCATATTTACAGATAAACAATGAAGAGATCTTACCAAATAAGGAAAGTCATATTTAACGTTCAAATGTCACCTATCGCCACCTACCGCAAATGGATATTTTTCAAATACTGGAAAAGTCAACAGTGGCTGCGCACTCTCCAACGGACGAGAAGAAAATGTTCCAACGGTCACTACCGACACTTCTATATATATGGGAACATCCAAACAGAGACAAAAACAAGATCATATACACGAACGCATTATCAAGCTCACTACTCTGTTTTATTCATATTTGTAATTCTATGCTTCAGTGATTCTTATTCACTCTGTTAGAGAGATATTTCATTCAAACTCAATATTTGTTATTGAGATAACTTAAGGTTGTGGAACCTTGAGTTGGGATTGGATTACAACTTGTAAGGGGGAGCGAGTATCCAGGCGAAGGAACTTGCTTGTACTGAGGTGCCAAGAACCCACTGAATCTTGGAAGTTATAGTGAAACTCTCAGAGAAGCTCTGAGGACTGGACGTAGGTCAAAGTGGTTGTGACCGAACCAGTATAACTCCCGGTGTACACTTCGGTGATATTTCTCCTTACTCTTTACTGCATTATATTCACTATCAAGTTTTCATATTTGCAACGAAATTTTAGTATCACCCAATTCACCCCCTCTTGGGTGAAACCCTTGCTCTAACATTTGGTATTAGAGCATAGGTCTTCTTGTTAAGGTATAACAACCTAAGAAGGATCCAATGGCAAGCATGGGTGAAGGAATTCTTCCCGACGCAGCATCCATCACTAGACCTCCAGGTTTCAGTAGTGAACACTTTTCTTTCTGGAAAGCAAAGTTTAGAGTATTCGTGATGGCTACTGAATATGGGCTATGGAATGTGATTGAGAGTGGAAACTATCAACCTACAAAGATTGTATATTCTCAGAAAATTTCCAAGACGCCAGCGGAATACGATGAGAATGACAAGAAACTTATCACTCTCAACAGTAAGGCAATTCTGATGTTACAAAGTGCTTTAAGTCAAAGTGAGTACTTCAGAATTTGCACACTTCCAACAGTAAAGGAAATGTGAGAAGCTCTGGAAATAGCTCATGAAGGAACTTCAAGAATAAAGCAGAATCAGATCAATACCTTGGTCAATGAATTTGATCTACTTCGAATGAAATCAGGTGAATCAATATCTGAATTTGAACTTAGATATACTCATCTTGTTAATCAACTTGCAGCACTTGGGAAAGTTTATGATCAGCATACCCAAGTACGAAAGATTTTGAATATTCTTTCTAAAGAGTGGGAGGCCAAAGTCATTGCAATAGAAGAAGCAAAAGGAGAATTAATGAGATCAGTTGCTTCTCTATTTGGAAGTCTTTCTAAATATGAAAGCAAACTAAAGTTCAAACGAGAACTAGATGACATTGGTGACAAGAAAAAGAAAGGTCTAGCACTAAAAGCAAAAGAAGGAAATCAAGATGAGGATGAGGAGTTTGACGATGACGAAATGGGCCTAATCATAAAACGATTCAGAAAGTTCTACAAGAAAGGTCAAGGCTTCAAACACTTTCAAAAAGAAGGAACTACCAGCAAAGATCATATCATTTGCTACGAATGTGGAAAACCAGGACATATCAAATCAGAATGTCCAGAACTAAATCAAAAGAGCAAACAAAAGAGAAAAGGAAAATTCTTTAACAAAAAGAAGGCCTTTGTATTTGCTATATGGGGAGATGGTTCATCTGATGAAGAAAGTGATGAAGAAGAAGTAGCCAATATATGTCTTGTAGCTCAAGAAGAAACAGAAGAAGAGATAAATGATTCTGATCCTACCTATGATGAATTACTCTCTGAATATAATGTTTTACATTTTGAATTCATCAAAGTAGTTAAAGAATTAATTTTTTTCAAAAAGAAAAACAAAGCTCTTGAAATTGAACTTAAAGAAAGTTCAGAAAAGAATTGTGAAAATTGTTCTTCTTTGAAAAAGAAAAACACTGATCTTACAAAAACTCTTGAAAAATGTACTCAAGGAAGTGAGATGCTAAATGTTATTTTAAAAGCTCAACGATTTGTAAATGACCGATCTGGAATTGGATATGACCCAAAATCAGATAAGAGGAAAGGTAGAAAGAAAGCAGGAGGTAAGTCATATTTGAATTATTTCCAGCATTCTGTGCATACATCGAATCCTTTTGCATTTTATAATTACTGTAATAGAAAAGGTCATTATACCTCTTCATGCATTCATAAGAAGAAAGGAAGCATAGGAACCTACAAATGGGTACCTAAAGGCTCATATGTTCAGAAAATTATTTGTACTAACCTAAAAGGACCCAAAAAGATGTGGGTACCTAAGACTTAGTCATTTGTTTGCAGATGTGTCTTAAAGCATCCAAAAACAACAAATGGTACATAGACAGTGGATGCTCTAGACATATGACCGGAGATTTCGAAAGTTTTAACACATTGCAACCTAAGGAAGGTAGAAAGGTAAAATTTGGAGGAAATCAATCCGGAAAGATAGCAGGAATTGGTGAAATCAAAAACGACAAAGGAATCCAAGTCAAAGATGTATATTATGTTGAAGGTTTGTGTCACAATTTGCTGAGCGTAAGTCAAAGTGCAGATAAAGACAACTAGATAATATTTGATTCAGAGGAATGTCTGATTGTCAACAAAAAATGACTTACAACTTGATAAGAAGAATATCAAGGCTAAGCTCAAAGCAAAAAGGGAAGGTAATTGTTATACTCTAGATATTAGTATAAATGAATCTAAAAATTGTTTTCTGAGTAATGCCGATGATAGCTGGCTATGGCATAAGAGATTGGCTCATGTCAATATGTGTCAATTAGGCAAGCTACTTAAAAAGGATTTAGTTCTTGGTTTACCCAAAGTAAATTTAAAAAATGACTTGATTTGTGACGCATGTCAAAAGGGTAAACAAACTAAATCATCTTTCAATTTGAAAAATGAGATTTCAACAAATAGACCACTACAATTATTACATATGGATTTAGTTGGCCCAGCAAGAGTAAAGAGTCTTGTTGGCAACTTATATTCATTGGTCATTGTTGATGATTTCTCCAGATTTACATGGGTTATTTTTCTATCATCAAAAGGTGAAACCTTTGAAGAATTTATTTTTTTTGCCAAGAAAGTGTAAAATGAGAAAGGTATGTCCATTGCAGGTATTATGACTGATCATGGTGGAGAATTTGAAAATCAAGCCTTTGAAGAATATTGTGATACAAATGGCATTGATCACAATTTCTCTACTCCAAGGACGCCTCAACAAAATAGAGTCGTGGAACGTAAGAATAGAGTACTCACTGAAAAGACAAGAGCAATGTTGAATGAAAAGAACATATCTCAAGTATTCTGGGCTGACGCTATGAGTACAGCATGCTATATTTCAAATAGGGCATATGTTAGAACAAAACTTGGAAAGACACCATACGAGCTGTACAAAGGATGGAAGCCAAACATTGCTCATCTACACATCTTCGGTTGTAAGTGTTTCATTCATAATAATGGTAAAGATAACTTAGGAAAATTTGATTCTAAAACTGATGAAGGGATTTTCCTATGATATTCTAACCGAAGTAAAGCATATAGTTTTTAACAAAAGAACCTATGTTGTTGAAGAATCAATTCATATTGTATTTGATGAATTTGAATCCTCTGACAAAACCATTAATGAAGAACAGGAAGTTGTTTTAAATCAAGAAAATGGTCAATCTATTTCTAAATCTTTTATTCTAGAGGTTGATGAAACTAAGGAAGAAGAGCAAGCACTAGGACAACCTAGAGCCTGGAAATACAATAAAAGTCATCCCTTAGATCAAGTCATAGGAGATGTAAATGAAGGGATCAAAACTAGAAATAGAATTTTCAATGAAGTAAGTTTTTCTGCATTCATTTCTGAGATTGAACCTTCTAACATTAATGAAGCTCTATCAGACAATGATTGGGTCATAGCAATGCAAGAAGAACTAAATCAATTTGAAAGAAATCAAGTTTGGGATTTGGTACCCCGACCCAAGGATCATCCGATCATTGGTACTAAATGGGTATTCAAGAACAAACTCGATGAATCCGCAATTATTGTCAGAAACAAGGCAAGATTGGTGGCCAAAGGCTATAATCAGGAAGAAAGGATTGATTATGAGGAAACATATGCTCCAGCGGCTAGATTGGAAGCTATACACGTACTCTTAGCCTTTGCATACATCAAAGGATTCAAACTCTATCAAATGGATGTAAAGAGTGCATTTCTAAATGGCTACATTATGGAAGAAGTATATGTAGAACAACCTCCAGGTTTTGAGGATGTAACTAAACCTGAACATGTTTTCAAACTCAAAAAGGCTTTATATGGTTTAAAACAAGCTCCTAGAGCATGGTACGAAAGGCTCAGTAAATTTCTTATTGATCAAGGTTTTGTATGGGGAAAAGTTGATACAACACTTTTTATAAAACGAAAACGTGATGATATTTTGATTGTTCAAATATATGTTGATGACATTGTTTTCGGTGCTACTAATGAATCTCTGTGCAAGGAATTTTCTGAGATAATGCAGGGAGAATTTGAGATGTCAATGATGGGAGAATTGAATTTCTTTCTTGGTTTGCAAATCAAATAAAGAAAGAATGGAATCTTTATATCTCAAACAAAGTATTTAAAAGAGTTGTTGAAGAAGTATGGAATGGATGAAGCAAATGGCACGGACACGCCTATGAGCTCAACTACGTTGCTTGATGCTGATGTCAAAGGGAAAGACTACAACATCACAAAATACAGAGGAATGATTGGATCATTACTCTATCTCACGGCAAGTAGACCGGACATACAATTTAGTGTTGGCATATGTGCAAGATATCAATCAGCACCAAAGGAATCACATGCCGAAACTGTCAAACGAATCTTTAGATATCTTGCTGACACACCAGAATTGGGTCTGTGGTATCCCAAAGGAAGAAGTGAATATCTAGTTGTATATTCAGATTCTAATCATGGAGGATACAAAATAGACAGAAAGAGCACCAGTGGACAAGGACAATTTCTTGGAGGATCTCTTGTCTCATGATTCAGCAAGAAACAAAATACAGTATCTCTTTCATCAACAGAAGCTGAATATGTTGCAGTCTCACACAAGTGATATGGTTAAAACAACAACTACAAGATCTTGGTATTTATCTCAAAGAAATACCAATATATTGTGACAATACCAGTACGATAAGCTTGGCAAAGAATCAAGTTCAACATTCTAGAACCAAGCATATCAATGTTAGACATCACTTCATCAGAGATCATGTCCAAAAGAAAGATGTGAAAGTAATATTCATTCCTACTCATCTTCAACTAGCTGATATCTTCACTAAACCCCTTGCAAAAGATCAATTTCTATATATTAGAAGAGAATTGGGAATGATAAATCCCAATGAGTTGTAAGTTATTTCAATTTCTCATAAAATTAGATGAAGTCATTTGATAATGTTTTGATGATTACTAATTTAAGCATCGGAGTATGTAGAAACTTGTTTTGCAGGAAGATTGAAACTCTGTTTTGAGAAATAAAAACAGAGGTCATCAGAGGACACCTTTACTGGAGTACCAACTTCAAGTAAAGACTGACAGTGAAGCATTACCCGAGGAACAACTTGAAGTAAAGAAGCACTTTACTCGAGTAACTACTCGAATAATGGTCTTCCAAAACTAGAAGTAACGCATCAAGTTTCTTGGAATTTGAATCAAACGGTTCATTGGTGAGAACTGAACAATCCAATATGAAAATGAAAGGTTACCTGAGGCGAGCCTTGAGTAAACTTGAAGCTTACTCGAGTAAGGACTCGAGTAACTGCAAGTCCAGAACATCAATTTGATGAGAAACGACTCAAATCTACTCTAGATTGGCTACAAAATGATTGAGGGAACATACATGGATAATTACAATATTAGTCATGCCAGGTACGCAACTTAAATGAATTATTTTAGAAATTTTCTGTATGATCACTCGAGTAGGGACTCGAGTAAACATGCAATTTACTCGAGTAAGGCCTCGAGTAATGTCGGGTTATAGGTCTTTATCTGTTGCAAACTCGGTCATTTCCACAAAATCTCCTCGAGTAAATCACTCTGTCCTCTCATAAAAACTTTTCACAATCACTTCCCTACTTAATTTCCGTCAAAACCCATCGATTCTTATCTCCAAAAACCTCCTATTCTGCTCAGAATCACTTGCCCTATATCGCGTTTTTCTTGCTCTATTTTCTGAGTTTCTCAATTTTCACTATTTCAAGATGGTTAGAACCAAAAATCTTACTCCCACAGATTCTTCTGGATCCCCACAACTCACTGATCCTCTTTCTTCTCCTCCCAGAAAGAGAATAAAACTCACTCCTAGATCTAAAGCCAAGGTCCAACCCAAACCTCGACCGAAACCAAAAGGGGTTGTAATCAAAGAGCCAGTAGTTACAAGGGCTCAATCCAGGAAGAGCACCTCTACTGGGAGAGGCAAAAGTGCCAAATATCTTTCTCCTCCACCTTCTGATTCCTTAACCCCCTCCTTCACACCAAAACCTCCTAAAAAGCCCAAATATGATGTGAATATAGCTAAGACAATGGCTGGCATTTTGGATCAGCTTGAGAAGGGGCCGTCTTTAAAGAAATCAGAAATGCCAGAAGAGGAGATCACCAAACCTCCAAAGGGGTTTAATGTCAACAAACTGGAAGAGTCCCCGAAGTACCTCACTCAATTCTCTAGGAGAAAAGTGTGCAAGACACACTATGTGGATCTCAAAGTACTTTAGGAAGTATTGAAGCATGATCTTAGTCCCTTTTTAGAACCATTCATGCCTTGGCTTTCCATTAGACTTCCTTTTTGTACAAAAGTAGTCACCCATTTTTACTGCAATCTTGAGATTTTAGATGAACCAAATAGATCTTCAGCTGAGGAAGAAATGACTACCACTGTTAGAGGCCAAAAGATACTCATCTTACCCTCTAGGATAAATTTGTGGTTAGGAATAGAGAACCCCCCAGATGATATTTACTCCAAACTTGACTCAAACCAAATATTCTCTGTCCTTAAACCTGGTGAGCTTGTTGGCCCTTTAAATTTCAAACCTAGTGATATGTGTGATCATCACAGGGTTCTATGGTATATATACTCTAGATCCCTTGTGAATAAAGCCAACAACTATACCCACTTCTCTGATAGGGACTTTAGATGGTTTGCTTCCTTACTCCTGAAGGAACAGAAAGATTTGGGAGAGTATATCTTTTCTGAAATGAAGAGGTACAGAGTGGATGGGAAAGCTACCACATCTATGCCATATCCTCAGATTGTTTTACTCATTCTGAAGTAGAATAAGATATGGTATCTGGAGAGCAAAGAACATATTGAGAGGATTACTCAGGTTGGGAGAAATCAAATTGGCAAGCTCAACATTGACATACCTCTCAAGAGTCCTCTGGAGTCTGGGTCGAAGAAGAAGAAGAAGACTGAGACTGAAACTAGCAAGATGGATGACACTCATTCGTCGGCTCCAGCTGCCACTACATCATCACCATCTTTCCTCAATGCCACACTTCAGCATTTCATGGAGAATATGCTCAGAGAATTCCATATGGATATTGCAAACACGAATGCTGAGTTAATAACACATATGAATCACAAGATGACTGAGCTGGTTGAGAAGATGGATAAGGGGCACGAAGAGTTGCTAGCTGAGCAACGTGCCCAGGGTGAGACATTGAGATTGATTTTGGTACGACTGGATTCTTTGGGTCCCAGACCTTTTGCCGGTCCATCATCTTCTGCACATGACACTTCTTCATCTCCAGAGCACATACCATCCCCAGAGCATATACCACCACCTCCAGAGAACATTCCTTCTGATATTCATCACTCTGAGGTTGAGCCACCTATCCCTCCAGTTTCTAGTCCACCTGAGCCAAAACCCGAAGATATCCTATGCTCGGTGGATAACCCCGAAACAAATGAGACCATCCATATCATTATTGATGATTCACCACCTAAACCTCAGCCTGAACCCTTTCCTAAACCCATTCCATCTCCTACACATACAGAGGAAATATCTCCTTCATCCTCTGATCATCATACTCTCGGTGGTACTGAAGAGGTTGAGACTACCACTATGATTGTCTATCATCCTTCTCCTATTCCTCCAAGAGGAGACATCCATATCCCTCCACTGAATCTTCCTGAACCAGAATCTTCTAGTTTCTTTGACTCTTCTAGTTCAAATGGTTCTTTGGTTCTTCCAGTAAAGCCTATATCCATGGTCAAGCCTTCCAATCCTCCTCTTGAATAATGAAGACAAAAAGGGGGAGAAGAACTTGAGAGTGATTTTGTGGAAGTTTCCGAGTCATTTTGGGTATTTTGGGTGTATATGGGATTTAGGGAGCTTTTTCAATTTATAACTTTTCATCTTGTAATGAAATGTTTAAGTTTAATGCAAGTTTATTTAAGTTATGAATTTATTTCAAGTCCATTTTTGCTTTTAAATTATAATACATTGTGGAACTAATGAGCTTGTTGTGTATGCAAGGTGTATGTTATGATTTCAAAAACACTTTGAATCTAAACTTAACAAGGTTTTCAAAATTATCATTAAATTCAAGAAGTATTTATTTGAGAACTTAGTTTCAAAATTCTTGTTCAAAATCATCAAGTTTTGTCATCATCAAAAAGGGGGAGAATGTTAGATCTCATGTTTTGATGATAACAAAGAATGGCATGAAAAAGATTTAATAAACAAATAAGTTTGGACAAAGTAATAATAGGAAAAATCATCTCTTGAAGCAAGCATTGGAGTAATGAAGAAAGGTTAGAGAAAAAGATGAGAAACTTGATCAGTGGCAAGTTTTCTAAAGGGTTACTCGAGTAATGGACTTAAACTTGAAGTAACCAGAGTCAACCTTCAAGTAACCTGCCAACGATACTCGAGTAAGTACTCGAGTAATAAGGTAAATGTTACTCGAGTAGTTACTCGAGTAACCAGGTAACTCACTGACAGTTGCTCTAGGCCTGCCAACGTTACTCGAGTAGTTACTCGAGTAACCAGGTAAAAGTTTTCAAGCTGCTCTCGACCTGCCAATGATACTCGAGTCTGTACTCGAGTTACTCTGTTTCAAGAAATGTGTTGCTCTCGGCATTTTCAACCCTGCCAATGTTACTCGAGGCGCTACTCGAGTAACTCACTGTGGTAAGCAAAACCTGAAGGCATTACTCGAATAACATGAAATGTTTTTCTCACCCTTCACCTCAAGTTACTACTCGAGTATGCAGAGTTATTTAGAAGAAAAACTTCAAGTCACTACTCGAGTATGTAGAATGAATTGGAAGAGAACTTCAAGTCATTACCCGAGTAAAGCTATGCAGAAAATTTATGTTTACTCGAGTAAGGACTCGAATAACAAGGTAATCAAACTTGAAGTGCTCTCGGCTTTGAAATCCTGCCAACATTACTGGAGTGAAGCATCGAGTAACCTAAAGTTGATTTGAAGGTTTACTTGAGTTGGTACTCGAGTAACTAATGAAGAAAAGTTTTCCATACTCGAGTAAGTACTCGAGTAAATAGGTATTTTTAAAGGTTTGAAATTTTGTTTACTCCATGCACTACCCGAGTAATGTTATGTTTGCTTATTGACTTGCAGTTTATGAAAGTTTTCCTGATGATACTCGAGTATGTACTCGAGTAAACTTTAATGAATACTCGAGTATGCAAGTCCAGAAATTTAGAAATCATTCCAACGTTCATTAATTTACTTCCTATATGATTAACCTTTCATTGTATTAGTATTCTTAGCATATTTACATATAAACAATGAAGAGATCTTACCAAATAAGGAAAGTCAAATGTAACGTTCAAATGTCACCTACTGCCACCTACCACAAATGGATATTTTTCAAATACTGGAAAAGTCAACAGTGGCTGCACACTCTCCAACGGACGAGAAGAAAATGTTCCAACGGTCACTACCGACACTTCTATATATATGGGAACTTCCAAACAGAGACAAAAACAAGATCATATACACGAACGCATTATCAAGCTCACTACTCTGTTTTATTCATATTTGTAATTCTATGCTTCAGTGATTCTTATTCACTCTGTTAGAGAGATATTTCATTCAAACTCAATATTTGTTATTGAGATAACTTAAGGTTGTGGAACCTTGAGTTGGGATTGGATTACAACTTGTAAGGGGGAGTGAGTGTCCAGGCGAAGGAACTTGCTTGTACTGAGGTGCCAAGAACCCACTAAATCTTGGAAGTTATAGTGAAACTCTCAGAGAAGCTTTGAGGACTGGACGTAGGTCAAAGTGGTTGTGACCGAACCAGTATAACTCCCGGTGTACACTTCGGTGATATTTCTCCTTACTCTTTACTGCATTATATTCACTATCAAGTTTTCATATTTGCAACGAAATTTTAGTATCACCCAATTCACCCCCCTCTTGGGTGAAACGCTTGCTCTAACAATAGTGACACATGCCAACCACCATACTTGCCTCCATGCTTGCACCATACTTCCCTTTTGTATGCACTCAACCTTGCCATACTTCCCTTTTGTGTACACTCAACCTTGATTATCATTTCCTTCTTCCTTGGTTGGCAAAAAACGTGCTCCCTCTTATGCTCCAACTAAATCAAGTGTTCCTTCCATTTACTCAAGTCAATTGGTGTAAAAGTTGGCCACCTAACCTTATGACATAAGTAAGGACTTATGACACAACAATTATCTCCATCATCTTTCATGTGGTGTTGACACTTGGTCTCATTGGATTTTGACACTTGTCTTCTCCTCCTTCATCCCTTAATTTCTAAAATAATTAAGAGAAAAAAGGAAGATTACTTTATTTCTTAAATTTTCGGAATAATGCCAATTCTAGCAGATTTTCTGCCTTAACTTTGAAAAATCATAACTAATTTTTTAGACATTGTTTCGAGGCGATTCAAAAGCCTATGGAACCCTCATTGAGTCTAGTTTCAAGAAAAAATATGGAATTTTACTGGATAGGATCATATTATTCCCAGATTTTCAATCTTTGACCACTGCTCCAGAAACTTTCCAGATTTTCTGGATTAACTTCAAAAATTCATATATTTTTCTACATAGCTTCAATTGAGTCATATGACCTATCAAATTAAAGCTTAGGATGTCTACTTTCACCCTGTAAAAGTTCATAATTTTTTGTCATCATTTGGTCTTCCAAAACTATATGACAATCTCACTGCCTCGCAGGCGATTTCACTGAAAATACTATTCAACTTTCAATTTTCAATATTTAATTCCTTTGGCCTTAAATATTCACCATTTCATTGAATATATATAATAATTATAATATATTCTTGGTGAATAAAATTTGGGATGTTACAATTAGCTTTTTGGAAAATAACTTGTAGGGAAAAAGTAAAAAATTGATTTTAGTTAATAGATTTTGAGGAATAGCTTTTGAAAATGTAGGAAAAAAATATCTTCTCGAAAAATATGTTTTTCAACCTTAAAATCATGATTTTCAAGTCAAACCATGATTAGGGAAAATTTGAGAGTGTATGGTGCTTGTTTGGGAAACAACCAACCATATTTCCAGAAACCCTTTTTTGTAAGCCAATACAAAACGCCTCTCACAAGTTTATCTCATAAATCATAAAAACACTTCTAAAAAACGAAAACAGACATGCACCTTGAGTGCATACGATAGAATGATATATATACTTATAAAAAAATAGTTCAGGTACAAAAGTACTCATAAGGTTTTTTATCAGCATCCAATCCAACACCGTATGCTTTTGAAGGGGGCAAAAAATACCTCTAAACTTTCAAAATGTGAGTAAAAATATTAGAACCGTTAAATATAACATAACACCATTACTTTTTTGTGGTGGACATACACTATTTTGGCATATGTATATATAACGGTGTTAGGTTATATTGTCATTTTTGCTCCCATATTAAATATTCATATGTATTTTTACATCTCTAAAAAAGTATATGGTGCAAGATGCATTTTTAATAAAAGCTAATTTGTATTTACGAATAGCCATATGTACCAATTTTAACGGATGGATCAATAGTTGTAGTGGGGTGCCTATTTTTTCAACCATATCCACATAAGCCACAGATGCATTATCACATCAGGCCCACTTTCTATCTTTCATTCAAGAAAATTGCATTTCCACCACATTAATTTAAATATAATTGAAAAGCATAATAATTCAAAAAAAAAAAAAAACCTTTCCCATCATAGTTAAATATTTAAATACAATGATCTCCTGCACTCGATCTTGATATCTTTGATAAATCCAATATGGATAAATTGAAGATTCTTTGTTCAAGAAAAGAAGTAGTGGTGGAACGAGTAATTTTCCGGCAAGGAACATGGGAAGCTGCCCTTGATGATGACATAAATCAATAAGAATCGTTCATCAATAAAGTGGTCCCATTGGTTGACACAAAAAGCAAATAATAATAAAAACAAAGTGGTCCCACTGTACTCAATAAGATAGTATACACTACGCGTGGAAGGAGGTAGAATCATTTAACCTTGCATGTATTATTGTCACTTTATGGGTAGCTAGGTGGCATTCTTTTCCGGCTGACATTTTTCACGTGACTAAAACCCTACAACAAATCAATCATTTATCAATTTTTAATAGGGAAAAGCTATCTCACAAATATCTATATTATTTGTTCTTATTTTTATTTTAGGACCTATATTTTTTCTCTCTATTAAATCTTTTAACTTTGTTTTGTAAAAGCTCTCAATTATAGGGTTAACAGTGCTAACAGTACCTATATAACGACGTTATAGGGTTAACAGTGCTAAAAGAATAAAATTAAAAGATCTAATAAAGAAAGAAAAAAATATAGATATGTATCAAAATATTTTTTTCCTTTATAATATATACACAATTATATCTGCCAAAAATATTTCCTTATTTTTAATTGAAATTTTCATATTTATAATTTTTTAAATCAAATATATTCATAACTTAATTTTTAGTATCATTTTTAAACCTGTATATTATTAAATATATTTTTGTAAATGTCATCTCTCCCATTCATCAATTAGAGGATCGCATGTTTCAAAGGTCTGCATTTGTAATATCTTTGATCCCCATATATTGTTGTCCAAAAAATTGGTCCCATATAATCACCGGATGCTTTCAATCAATAATGTTGAATATTGTCAAATAAAAATTACAAATATTAAGAATGTCAAAAAGAAGGAGTTTTAAGTTCTAACCTGCAATTTGTTTTTTTATACCTAAAGTTTTAACTAGAAATTTACTACCTCAATGTTTCCACATCTATTGCTTTTTGGGTGTTATGCTCCCAATTGGCCCAATTAATGTGTCACTATTATTTAAACTTTTTATAATATTCAATTATTCAATTATTACTTTGTTCCTTTCACTCTTCAAAACTAAACGAAACAAAACAAAACGTGTCTGTATGTGTCTTATTAATCAGTCCCCACATATTTTTGTCCAGAAGACAATTGGTCACTGTATAAGGTCCACATGTATACAGTACACATCAATTTTATTAATATATATATATATATATATATATAATCATGTCAGAAAAGGAGTTTTAATCCAGTTTGATTTAATTTAATAAAAATAATAAAATTAGAAAAGTAGATGGAGGCAATGAAGTAGAAGGATTTTAAAAAAAGAAAAGAAAAATTTCATACAAGGACCACTGTAGCAAATTAATTTCCATTAATTCCCAAAAAAATATGAATTTTCACCGCACTCAAGTAAAAGGACAACAATATCTCTTTTAAAATCAAAGGAGAAAGGATCTAATTTGCAAGTGGCAAACACATCATAAACAAATGAAACTAATTTATTAATAATAACACATTGGAGCATCATCAAGTCAAATTATATTTGCAAGTAACGACCACATCATGAACAAGTGAAATTCCATTTTTCCACCAAATACCATCTTGAAATTGTTCACAAGACTATTCCACTTATTTATAGAAGTATTCCACTTGTTCATGATGCGTTCACCCCTTGCAAATCAGTTTGTTTCTCCTTTGATTTTTGAAAGGGTTATTTTATCATTTTACTTGACAAATTAATTTCACTGCAGACCCACTAGACTGCAGTGAAATTTTAGATTTCTCTAGTTTCTAATAGGAATTACTCCCTCCGGTCTTAAATATAAGACAAAGTTAACTTTTTTTGGAGAGATTAAGGAAGCTAAATAAGTTACTTAATTATATCATATATTGTGTATTCTTAGATTATATATTAGTTTATTTGTCAAACTAATTAATTTGAAGGAAAAAAATATATAAATACTCTAAAGTAATTAATTAGCTTTCTTAATCTCTCCAAAAAAATGCAACTTTGTCTTATATTTAGGACCGGAGGAGTAATTTGCTACAGTGGTCCTTATTTAAAATTTTCCCTTAAACAAAGTGGTCCATTCATGTTGATTAAAGGAGTGACTTTACTATATATCAACTTAGATAAACTAATACTATTAGTAGAGAGAAGTGGATCCTCTGGCTTTTTTCTCCTTTTCTTCTCATAACCTTATCTCCACCCTTAAATTAAAACATGAATTATTCAAATTTAATATATTATAAAACTATTATGCAGTAACTTAATCAAGTGATTCAGATTTAATATTTTACTCACTCTCCTACTTTAACATGTTGGAGGAGATTAGTCATTACTATAAGTATAGTTGATTAATTACTATCTTTAACATAGAAGAGCTTCTTTTATGGCCAGCTCAGAATTAATTTATATACTAACGAACGTTTTGACCTTCTTTTTTAAAATCTCAATAGTGTTATAAATGAGTGAAATTAACATATATATGTAACTCATTTTCTTATTTAGTTTAATTTCCTATTTTATCAATTTTTATCTAAATTAGACACAAAAAGTTCACGATCGACCTTAAACCTCTAGAAAGACTATTTTGCAGCATACGTGACATCCATTAATTAGAGAATCAGATATGTGTGGTTGAAAGAACGCCTAGGACAAGACAAAACAAAACAAAACAAAATGTGCATAAATAGATGCTCCTACTTCTGAAATACTCTAAAATTAACTAACAAGCTGTTGATTGAGGTGATAAACGGCCTCGCCCCATAAGGAGGAGAACAGAAGTTCGAATATCGGGAAGTGCATTTGTTGGAAGAGGTAAAAACCTTTTGCGCTCTAAGCCTCGAAAGGGGAAACCCTTCATATTATATAAAAAAAAAAAGTACTCTAAAATTAAAAGAAAAAATATTGTAAAATTGTGCAATTATGATTTTTTAAAAAAATCTTAAAATAATTTAGACTTGAATAATCTCATGCCCAATCAAAATTTCACTCATTTTATGTAGAATATAATAATTAATAGAAAAAAGAAAAAATATTCAGGAAGTGAGACTATTAGAGAGAGGTACTACAGTAGCTCAAATTTATAAATCACATCTCACTTTTAAAAATCTCTAATATGGGACTCATGACATATTCCCTAAGGATTAGCTCTATAAATAGATGCTCCTACTCCTCAATTCCTCACAACCAAAGCCAACCCTAAAGTCTTCCAGAGCCCAGACAGCCAAACCTAGCAAAAAATGAAGACTAATGCACTCCTTGCATTATTCTTCTTCTCCGCCGCTCTCTTTGCCATCACCACGGCTGAGATAGTGTATGACTCACACGGTGACCCCCTAATGAATGGGGGCAGTTACTACTTATTGCCACCTGGTTTAGGAGGTCAGGCAATTGAAGGTGCCTCCATTCATAAAAGTGATGGCTCGTGCTCACTCGCCGTCGTCATGAAGTTGTTGTACAATAATGGCTGGCTAACAAGGATTGCATCCCCATATCTCACGCTTCACGTTACTACCGAATTTCCTTTGTGGATATCATTTTCTCAGTTGCCATTAGGCTCATGCATTAAGAATCCTCGTTG
Organism: Inga oerstediana; assembly: GCA_963210345.1. Lineage (NCBI taxonomy): Eukaryota > Viridiplantae > Streptophyta > Magnoliopsida > Fabales > Fabaceae > Inga > Inga oerstediana. The sequence continues at coordinate 85,018,183 of OY723399.1, forward strand.
GGTGGTTACAAGGGTCTCAGAGTTTGGTGAATCTGTGATGGTCGGAGACGCCAATCAATATCCCTTTCCTCTTTCTGGTTGGTTCTTTATTAAGCCCTATGATTCTGCTAAGTTTCACTATAAGCTTGTCTTCTGTGATGAACATGATAAGTGCGGACATGTTGGTGTCAAGACTGATAGCAATGACAACAACCGTTTGGTTGTCACAGAAGACGAAAATGCAGAACCATTGGTACTCAAGTTCGTCAAAGAAACCAGTGGTGAGGTTGTCGCCTCTGATATATCAATGGTGGTCTGAACTGTGAATCCTGCAGAATAAACATCTCTGGGCGTCCTAGCTATATATATATATATATATATATCTCCAGAGTGTCAAAATAATACTACCGTAAATTTTATATCAAGCATCGGAGGTAGTAATATTAATAATAAAGGTGACGTGTTTGTGTGTGATTCATTCCCAGCTTTGTTGTTCCATGAAATAAAACAATATCTACTTGTAGAAGTTGTCTCAGCCTAAATAAAAAGCTATTGTTATGTTATATATGTTTGTCTGATGATTCGAAGTTGATTTTCTCCGAGTCCAATATTTTAACCAATATATCTATTATGGCTTATTAAAATGTTCTTAATTGGATTGTGTTGAAATTGATATCATTTAGAGTCACTACTACAGAATATACATATAAAGTCCCTAAAGGACGTCCCTTTTTCAAAAAGGGACGCCCAAAATATGGGGCGGTGGCATATGGGTAATTATAGATCAAAGTTGAATAGATTGGCTCGTAAAAAAAAATTGAATCTCGCGCCTGAATTAGTTTTAGACGTCCCCATGTTCATTAGGGACGTCTAAAGACTGTTTTAGACGTCCCCAACAAACATGGGGACGTCTAACCACTCCAGAAAAGCAGATGAACTTCGGGGAAAAAAAAATAACACACTTTAGACGTCCCCAGATGGCCTGGGGACGTCTAAAGCTTAAACATTAGACGTCCCCAGACCAGCTGGGGACGTCTAAAGATTATATTAGACGTCCCCAGCTGGCCTGGGGACGTCTAAAGATTAAACATTAGACGTCCCCAGACCAGCTGGGGACGTCTAAAGATTATATTAGACGTCCCCAGCTGGCCTGGGGACGTCTAAAGATTAAACATTAGACGTCCCCAGACTAGCTGGGGACGTCTAAAGATTATATTAGACGTCCCCAGCTGGTCTGGGGACGTCTAAAAGTGCCTTTAGACGTCCCCAGCTGGGCTGGGGACGTGTAAAGGGTGCCTTTAGACGTCCCCAGACCAGCTGGGGACGTCTTAGGCTTAAGCAAATGCACTGGTCAACATGACCAGTGCATGTGGAGTGTCAGAATTTTCTGAGCACTTTCTCTACTCTCCCTCTCCTTCATCACTTCCGTCCCCTCTCCCCTGTTTCTTGTTTTTTTTTACTTTACTCTTTCACTTCCGTGAGTTCCGTCCCCGCCCTCTCCCTTGCTTGTTGCTTTATTCTCCTACCTTCACTTCAGAATATGCGAGGCCATTTCTCCTCTCCCCTATTTCTTCTTGTTCCTTCTTAGCCTCTATTTCATCCAGACCGTTGCATCTTTGCTCTGCTGGTTCTGCACTGTTCTCTCTCATTCTCTCCACAGTCGGGCTCCTCTTACCACCGTGGGTCGTCATCTGCTCTAAAGTTCTGTGCTTGAGGTTAGCTAAAACTAAACTTGTGAATGAATTTGTGAATGATTAGGAAAAATGCGTTTGTTCTGTGCTGGAATTTAAGTGTGGTTTGAATGAATTTGTGAATGATTAGGAAAATGCCTTTGTTCTGTGCTGGAATTGAAGTGTGGTTTGTGCTTGAGCTTTATCTTTGCTATTTTGTTGAATTTAAGACGTACCACATCAAGTTTTAATCTTTTGATTTTTTCCATTGTTTTGACAAACATGAAATTGTCATTAACTAAAAATCAACCCATAAATTATGTAATTATCTTCAAGCTAGGCCAAGTACTAAGTAAGACCAGACACTAGGCAATGTATACTGCCCTGCGTATTTGGGGCTGCTGAAGTGTATATATAATTGTATTTAATATATATATATATATATATATTCATTATTTGACAAAATTGAACAAGCATATTTACTTATCATTCAATTAGAATATAATGAATAAACATATTTTTTATTTACTTAGTAGATATTCATATTTTTCATAAAGAATATTTAATTAAGAAATTGGTAAATTGAAATCTTAAGAAATAAATTATTATTATTATTATAAATATTGTTCTTGTTGTTGTAGATGTTGTTGTTAAATAGTATGAAAATAATCTCTAGTGAATTAATTTTCATTGGCTCAAAAATTGAATCTAAACAATAAAATATAAACAGGATTATTTCATAGAATATGTTTTTGAAATATTAAGCTGAGATGGTTTGTTATTTTGATTTTGGGATGTCTCACTTTTAAGGGGAAATGCTGCCAAAATTTTGAAAAACATACTTGTAAAAGGAAATTCCCCGTGTTTTCAATTATTCTAAACTTGAGTGTAAATGGAAATGGCATAGGTGGTAATAAAATGGATCATAGTTGGATGAATGCTCTGAGAACAAGTGAAGAATATGAGAATGGGGTTGAAAACTTTATTGAATTTGCTAGGAGGAACGTTCCAGCAAAAAATGGGATGTATTTTTGTCCCTGTGTCAATTGTTTAAATGAGAGAAAACGGGATGTTGAAGTTATAAGGGATCACCTACTTTGTGATGGAATAAATCTTCGATACACAAGGTGGATATGGCATGGTGAGGAAGTAACTGATTGTCCGTCACACAAGAAGGAAGCTGTGGATGTCATAGATGAAGATACAATGGAGAGAATGATTCACGATGTTGAGGTAGAATCGTTTGCACAGTCGCATGAATATGACAGCCTGCGGAGTGATGCAGAGACACCGTTGTACCCTGGGAGTAAGTACACACGGCTCACAGGAACATTACATTTGGTTAACTTAAAAGCAACTTGTGGGTGGACCGATAATAGTTTCACATTGCTGCTTGAACTGTTGTGTGATATGTTTTCAGACGATAATGTACTTCCAAATCGTATGTATGAGGCCAAGAAAATCCTATCGACAATGGGTATGGAGTATAAAAAGATACACGCTTGCCCTAATGACTGTGTACTGTACAGAAAGGAGTATGAAGGCCTGAGTGAGTGCCCTAAGTGTCAAACCGCACGATACAAAGTGAAGAAAGATGGTGGTTGTGGCGATGGGAAGACTAAAAGGCAACCTGTAAAAGTTTTGTGGTATCTTCCAATAATACCGCGCTTTAAGCGTTTGTTTGGCACTGCAAAAAAGGCGAAGAAGTTGAGATGGCATTCGGATGACAGAATATCCGACGGAAAATATCTTCGGCACCCGGCTGACTCTCCACAGTGGAAGAAAGTAGATGAAATGTTCCCTGAATTTGGCAGCGAGCCGAGAAACCTTCGGCTTGGGCTCTGTACAGATGGCATCAATCCGTATGGAACTCTTAATAGCACACACAGTGCGTGGCCAGTACTCCTTGTAATATACAACTTGCCTCCCTGGCTTTGTATGAAACGCAAGTATGTGATGCTTTCTATGATGATTTCTGGACCAAAACAGCCAGGAAACGATATCGATGTCTACCTGGCGCCTTTGATTGAGGACTTGAAGAAGTTGTGGGAGGAAGGCGTAGATGTGTTTGATGCGTATAAGAATGAGTCCTTCAAGCTACGTGCAATGCTGTTCACCACCATAAATGACTTCCCTGCCTACGGAAACCTCTCAGGGTACAGTGTGAAGGGGCATAAAGCATGTCCGATCTGTGAAGCAGACACTCACTTCCACCAACTGAAACATGGAAGAAAAATGGTCTACCTAGGTCACAGGAGGTTCCTTCCTAGATTCCACCCGTATCGTAGGTTAAGAAAGCGTTTTAACGGCTTGCCGAAGCATGGAATGGCTCCAAAGGCATTAACCGGAGAGGAAGTTTACAGTCGGGTTGAACGTATCAATGTCTTACTCGGTAAGAATCATAAGACTTCAGGTGAGAAGAACATATGGAAGAAGAGATCAATTTTCTTTGATCTTCCATATTGGCGTAGTCTTGACGTGAGACACAGTATTGATGTAATGCACGTGGAGAAAAACGTTTGTGATAGCCTTGTCAGTACACTTTTGCACATTCCAGGGAAGACCAAGGATGGGATTAATGCGAGACTAGACCTTGTTGATATGGGAATAAGAGAACGGTTACATCCACAGCTAAGAGATGATGGTAGGAGGGCATACATGGAGCCAGCAGCGCATACACTATCAAAAGCGGAGAAAAGAAGTTTGTGTGGGTGTTTGCATGAAATTAAGGTACCACAAGGATATTCTTCGAATGTGAGAAGGTGTGTGTCAATGGACGATTTGAAGTTAGTGGGAATGAAGTCCCATGATTATCATATGTTGATGCAACAACTGTTACCAGTAGCTATTAGAGGGATTATGAAAGATGAAGTTCGAAACACTGTGACAAGATTGTGTGTTTTCTTTAATGCTATCTGTAACAAAGTCATTGACACTGAAAAGCTGGATGAACTGGAAGCTGAGGATTATATCATATTGTCCCAATTAGAGATGCACTTTCCTCCTTCTTTTTTTGATATAATGGTCCATTTGATAGTTCATTTGGTAAGGGAGGTAAGGCTCTGCGGTCCAGTTTACCTGAGGTGGATGTACCCTTTCGAGCGATACATGAAGATTTTAAAAGGGTACTCTAAAAATCCCTATCGACCAGAAGCCTCAATAGTTGAAAGGTATGTTGTTGAAGAGGCTATGGACTTCTGCAGCGATTATATATCAGGGAAGAAGGAACAATCTCGGCATGAAGAGGGGAGGAGCAAGGGAACACGAGGACTGAAAGTGAAGACTATACCTCGTGGAGAGGTGTTGCAAGCACACCTTTATATCCTGAATAACATGGCAGAAGTGCAACCGTACATAGAGGAACACAGAAACAGATTGAAGAAAGAGAATCCGAGGAAGAATGACATGCAGATTACTATTGAGCAAAACAAGACATTCATTCAGTGGTTTGAGGAAAAGGTTTTGCATGAGTCCGGTGTGTCTGGGACAATAGAGTAGCTAGCCTGGGGGCCTTCGTTTCAGATCATTACTTGGAGCGGTTATGATATAAACGGGTATTCTTTCTACACAAAAGACCAAGATGACAGGAGTACCATGCAAAATAGTGGGGTGATGGTAGAAGCTGAATCCATGCACTTTTCCAGTTCGAAAGACAAAAACCCCATATTAGCATCCATGGCCTATTATGGAGAGATAGAAGAAATATGGGAAATCACTTACAACAAGTTCAAAGTTGCTTTATTCAAATGTAAGTGGGTTAGCAATAATGCTGTGGTAATAGATCAACAATTTGGATTTGTCTCAGTTGATCTTGAAAGAGTAGGTTATAGGGATGAGCCCTTCATTCTAGCAAGCCAGGCGAAACAAGTGTTCTATGTCACAGATCCCGCAAATAAGAAAATGTCCATTGTACTTCAGAGTAAAAAACAGAAGCATGGTGATCCGACCTTCAACCTTGACGACACACCACCTTTCACAATTAATCCACCTACAACAATTGAAGAAAGAGAATTGGTAGATGATGAAGAATATGCTGTGAGAAATGATCATGGTGAAGGAATATGGGAAACAATCTAGAGTAAGAGCTTAACTTAGAAAATAGTAATGTGTGCTGTTTGTTTTATTACATCTCAGTTTATTCATTTACTTACAATTTATTCACCTATCTGACAATGATTTTTGTGCTTACAGGAATATGGACGACTCTGGTGACTCTCCAAGTGATAGGGACAATGAAATGAATAGGCCTGAAGGTGATGCAACACGTGAACCGGTTGCGAGACGAAGGGTTAGAGGCAGTACAAAAATGCCTGCATTGGTAGCACGTCATAACCATCAACAGGAGAGGTTGCATATTGACTTTGATCAAGATATAAAACCAATTGGTCCGGAGGAAGACCATTTCATTAGCTACGTAGGTTTTTTGGCTCGAAGCAAAGTTCGCATTACCTATGCTAATTGGAAGTTGGTTCCACCAAAAACCAAAGACTTGATTTGGCAACAACTTTTGGTATATAAGTTTCAATACATCTGCATTATATCTTTATTCCTATCGCTTCAAATATAATTAACGTATGTTTTTACCTTGCAGCAAACCTATGATGTCCCTGACACCGCGGAGATGTACAAGGAGTGGATGACGGAGGTTCGTCTACGATGGAAAGATTTCAAGAACAGGCTCACACGAGATTACATTCGAGGGGACTTGAGGGGTCAGGATCCATGTCATCAGTATCCATTTTTGTCTCCAGAGGACTGGAGGTTGTTTATGGCATCACGAGAAGATCCAAACTTTTTGGTAAGATTTCTGTAATCATAGTGTTTTATTTGAATATAGTTGACATTATTGATTCGGTGTTCGTTGTTTTCCTTTAAAAGGCATTAAGTGCAGCAAATGCAGAGAGGCAAGCAGCTAATAACTATCAACATTGCATGTCTCGTGGTGGTTATCGGAAGCTTCAGCGACAGATGATGGCAGAAGAGTTGGAGAAATTGAAGGAAGCAGCCACATCAGATCCTACCGTAGTGGTCCAGCCCCCGCCACCTCCACCACGTCACAAAAAATGGAAAGCAGGGAGGCTTAAGGGTGGGAAGTACGTAAATCCGACTGTTGCTGAGGTTGCCGGAAGAATTGTAAGTAGTTAGAGCATAATTACAAACTTATTTTTTCATATTGGGAGTGCTTACGATAACTTTTATGCTGCAGGATGAACTGGAAGATCATAGTAGCCAAGGTTCGTTCACTCCAAGTGGACGGATGGACATCTTGTCAACGGCGATTGGGAAGCCAGATCACCCTGGTCATGTTCGGGGGGAGCCAGTGGGAGTTCGTGTCACGAAGTATTTTGGCTCAGCCTCATATCCTTATTCGTCACAAGCTGAACCCAGTAGGGAGCTTGTGGCCAAGATTCGTCAGGAAGTCTCACAAGAGCTCGAGGCTAACCTTCGCGACAAGCCCCGACAAGAGCTGTTGCCAGAGCTACGTCTTGAGATGATGCCTGAGATACGAGCTGAAATGCAGAAGATGTTTGAATCGCAGATGGCAACTACCGAGCGTAGAACCCATTCATCCCCGGCCTTCCACAGCACCAAAGGAAGTTACAACCCTGCGGAGGAAGCACTTGGTGAACCTTCTCATACTCCAGCGCCGGGAGAACCTGCCATCCTCTCTTTGGATGCCCCAGTGCTACGTGTAGTTGCAGATGCTCTCGTTCACACAGAAGCTACTACCCACCATCATCAGCAAATTCCACAGCATTTGCGTAGGGTGACTGTGACGTGTGTTCGAGCGGGGGAAGAAGGTACAGCGATCCCTATTCCTGATGCCGAGGTTGCCACGATAGCTCAGGCGAGAGGATCTTTCATCCTTTGGCCTGTACATCTTATTGGCTTGTTACCACAAACACCTCCAATGGTATGCAACTACCTCACTTTTACTTGAGATGTGTTGACATCCTACTAACAGTATGTGTTTTTATGTTCTAAAAGAACGAGCAGGAAGCAGAGAAATGGCCCTTCTTAGCACGATTGCAGCATATCTATAAAGGCATTCGCCAGATTGATTTGCATATGCCTCCAGGGATTGTGGGCCAGAATACAGAGTATCACTTCACAATTGATAAACATGATCTTAAACAGTTCATGAAGTTCGAGGAGCTAGATATTGGATGGGGCAAATTTGCAATCCTGTAAGTTTTTTATTTCCCATTTTTTGATTCATTTAGTTAAGTTGATTTTAACTAGCTAATACATTCATCATTTTAATTCTATTATAGCTCCTTCCGTCGTATATGCATTGACTCTCAGAAAGTTGATTTATATGGATTCTTGTCTCCTGCACATACGACAAGGGTTGAGAATACATTGAAACGAAGGACGAACTATGTGGGCTTCTTATTGTCAGAGGATGAGTATACTTGTTATCTAGCACCGATTGTTCAAGGGTACTCATTTTAATTTTGTGTATTTGAGATTTTTAGTAAATAATTGCCTTGCCATCTAGATCAATTTTAATCTGTATATGTTGTGATAGTTATCACTGGAGTTTGTGTGTTGTCTGTCCTCGGTCGCACGTTGTTTACTGGTTTGATTCCTTAAATAGAAGACCAGACAAAGAAACTAAAAGCGTCTTCAACCAGTAAGTCATTTTTTTGTATTTCATTGCTTCTTGATTCTTGACTTAATGAATTATTCTAATTTATGTTGATTTTCATTTTCATGATAGCGCATGCACGACGTATCGAGCGCTTGGCGGGCCACGCGAACGTAGAGGTGGCAAAGATCCAAAATGGTTGTTTCCAAAGGTACGTAGTTTCAAATCAAGTTCTTTTGATTGACGGTCGTTTTAGATATACCTTTATTGATTTTAACCATTTGCTTTTGATTTATAGTGCCCTCGACAACCTGGCGGCTGGGAATGTGGATATTATGTCTTGCTTTATATGTATAACATCATTCAGAGTGGCATTACGACAGATTTTGAACAAGTAATCGCTTCTTCATTCTCTGAGGATAATATTCTTGGTGTTGTGATTCAATGGGAATTCATTCACTTCATTCATTATTTCATCTAAGCTTATTTTCTAATTTACAGATTTTTGACAATGAAGATGCCTACTCATATGAAGACTTAAATATGATCAGAGACTTTATGGCTGGACATCTTCTTCAACGTGTACCAGAAGAGTAAAGTCTTTAGTAGTTTGTGTAGGACATACTTTTGTGGTAGTACATATAATTAGCGTTATTGTTGTTGGATATGGATTGGATTTTAGTCTTGGTTATTGTACAAACTGGGGACTTGGATATGGATTGCTGTGTAGTTTGTCTGGTTTGAAAGTTTGTGTGGCATGTAGTAGACTTGGATATAGATTGTTGTGTAGTTTGTGTGGCATGTAGTAGCCTTGGGTTGATCACTGTGTTTGTTGTTGTTTTCATTCTGCTGAACTGCTGTTGTTTTACTCTGTTGTTGGAATTCTATTTCTGCAGTTTACATATTTTCCAGACAGTGCAATATGTATGAAAGGTCCATTTTAAAAATAAAAAAAACTTTCAACGTCCTTAATAAAAAAAGGGACGTGGAAAGTACTGCTGGCGACACTTTAGACGTCCCCAGGTTCAACTGGGGACGTCTAAGGTCCACCTTAGACGTCCCCAGAAGACCTGGGGACGTCTAAGGTGGACCTTAGACGTCCCCAGTTGAACTTGGGGACGTCTAAGGGGGACCTTAGACGTCCCCAGTGGACTGGGGACGTCTAAGGTCCCGCTTCAGACGTCCCCAGTTCACTGGGGACGTCTAAAGTCCACCTACAACGACCCCAGTTTTACAGACGTTAATGACGTTTTTTTCTACGACCCTCACATAGACGTCCCTCTGTTTTCAGACGTTGAAAGGCCAAAAAAATGGACGTTAAAACCCTTTTTTCTAGTAGTGAGTCAAGAAAGAAATAAGTGAAAGTGAAACATTAAAAGGTGATACTGTTCTAATGAACAATTGTAGTAAAATATTAACGTCGACACTGTTTTTTTTTTTTATATTATCACTGGTATCTAGTTCAGGGTTCGGGGATATCTCTCTTAACACAAGTGTCTCCTATGGAACTCAAAATCGAAAACCAAAGGGATCGCCCCGCTAGACCAACTCTATGTTGGTTGTTGACGCTGGTTTTATACGTACATACAGCTTTATATATTCGTCAACATTAATTCCCAATTATACCATGTAGCTTTAAATAAGTCAATATGCTTTCACAATATGAGATTTAAATGCACAATTTTTAATTGAAATTTTCTTATATTGTATAAACTAATATTTGTAATTTATTTTTAAAAGATCAGACTAGCCAGTTATAAAGAGAAAGAGCCTTTTGAATTTATAAACCTACATTTCTTGTGAGGTTCATTGATATGGGACTCATGACAATAAATGTTATGAGCATAAATCTAAAGTGAGAGCCTAATCTCAAGAGACTAGTCTATCAAGAGAAGAAATCCCTTGAATGTAAACCATAGTTCACTTAAGCGGATAGGAACCTCACTTTTTCTCTTCCCTCAATCTTTCTTCCTCTTCCTTTTCAAACTGTAAAATTAATTTATTAACAACAACACATTGGAGCATCATCAAGTCAAATTCCATTTGCAAGTAACGGCCACATCACGAACAAGTGAAACAGTTCTATGAATAAGTACAATTCCACTTTTTCACCAACTACCATCTTAAAATTTTTCACAAGACTATTTCACTTGCTCATGAGAGTATTCCACTTATTCATGATGTGTTGATACAGGAAGGTAATTGAACAAGCCTTAAGGCAATGGAACAATTAGTTCTCGAATGCGTTGATACATAGAGGTTTTACTCAGAGTAAGCATGACTATTCTCTCTTCTTCAAGAAGTACAATAAAGGTATGGTATTCATACTTGTTTTGTAGATGATTTGCTAATCACTGGTGCTTCAGAAGAAAGGATAAAGGAGGTAAAACAGTATGTGCATAGTAACTGCAAAATCAAAGACTTAGGCCTTGTGAAACATTTTATTGGAATAGAAATCGCTAAGTCTAAGAAGGGAATTGTGAAGTGTCAGATAAAATATATATTGAATTTACTTGCAGATTCAATGATGAGTAGTTGTAGGCCAGGTATGCGTATGACTCAAATTGTAGGCTTCGAGCTTATGAAAAGGGAAGGGATAAAGTATATCTGTAAAAAAAATTTCCTTATTTTTAATTAAGATTTTCATATTTGTAATTTTTTAAATCAAATATATTCATAAATTAAAATTTAGTAACATTTTTAAACCTATATATTATTAAATGTATTTTTGTAAAGGTCATCTCTCCCATTCATCAATTCGAGGATCACGTGTTTCATAGGTAACCAAACGAGCGTGTCTGCATTTGTAATATCTTCGGTCCCCATATATTTTTGTCCAAAAAATTGGTCCCTTATAAGTACCGGATTCTTTCAATCAATAATTTTGAATGGTGGCAAATAAAAATTACAAATATTAAGAAGGTCAAAAAGAAGGAGTTTTAAGTTTGAACCTGCAATTTGTTTTTTTTTTTTTTTAACCTGAAGTTTTAACTAGAAATTTACTACCTCAGTTTCCACATCCATCGCTTTTTTTAACCTGCAATTTGTTTTTTTTTCCCAACCGGAAGAGTGAAAGGAACAAAGTAATAATTGACTAATTGAATATTAATAAAAATTTTAAAAAATAGTGACACATTAACCCTAAACCCTAAATTCTAATTTAAAATTCAAAAGATAATAAGATACTGAGAGAGTAATCTAGATATTCCAATTTTTGCATGTCAAAGGATGCCCTAAATTAGTGTTGGTCCCGGCAAGGGACATGGAAAGAAGCTCTTGAGGATGACATAGCCAATAAGGATCATTCATCAATAGAGGGGTCCCATTGTGCTCAATAAGCTAGTACGTACTACGCGTGAAAGGAGGTAGAATCACTTGACCTTACATATATTATTGTGTCACTTTATGGGGTAGCTAGGTGGCATTCTTATCCGGCTGACATTTTTCACGTGACTAAAACCCTACACCAAATCAATCACTTATAAGCATATGGCCATCAACACAAATATTAACTCGGATGTTAATTATAAAATAAAGTTGATTTTTTTTTTTTTGAGAAATTAAGAAAGTTAAATAAGTTACTTAATCATATCATATGTTGTGCATCTTTAAATTATATATTAATTTATTAGTCAAACTAATTAGTTTGAAGAAAAAAATAAAAATAAAAATATTCTAAAGTAATTTAATTAGCTTCCTTAATTTCTCCAAAAAATTCAAATTTATCTTATAATTAGGACTAGAAGGAGTATAAAAAAAGAACCCAATTTTAAAAGACTAGACAGTTATAAAGAGAAATAGCCTTTTAAATTTATAAACCTACTATCTTTTGTAAGGTTCATTGATATGGGATTCAAAACAATAAATGTTATTAGCATAAGTGAGCCTAATCTCAAGTTCCACGTGATTCATGAAACAGGAAGAGCCCAAGAAGCAAAGACAACCTTGTAGATCCCAGGAAACCAAAACGAAGGGTTATATTTTCAGGACAAAAGATGCCTTATCCTCAGTCTATGATAGTTTAATTTATAAATCATATATATTTAATTATAAAGATAATACGTAATATAATTATAATCTACTGCAGATTAATTACTCATCCCACGCGTTCTGAGTCCTGATTACGACTCATGAAAAGATGAAAATGATGCAATTCTTTGGTTTAAGGGGGTAATTTTGGCCCCGAAGTACCAAAAATGGAGTAATTTGGCTTTGGGTGTTAACTCAATTAACTTTGACCGTTATTTCATCAAATATGCTTTGCTAAAAGTTAAAATGTCATCTATATCATTTTTATTAATATGCAAATTTTGCTCAGAAAATTTTAAATCTAACTTTAAAAAAAGATGAGTTAGATGACACATGGATTTCTTGTGCAAATTTATACCTTAAAAAAAATAATGTGAATGACATGTGGGCTACTAGCTTAGTATATTTGGTCAACTAACAGTCAAAATTAATTAGGACAATAGCAAGGGTAAAATTGCTCCCTTTTTGAAACTTGAAGAATAGGCGTTGTTGGCTTAGTGCCTTAGTAACTTCTTTGAAATTTAACCAAGGATTGTAATATAGAGTGCAATCTCATATCGTCTCTCAAATAACCTTTTATTAATTACCTAGGAACTAAGTGAGATGATTGACATGAAACATTTTTTGAGTTTTTTATCTAACTAAATTGCAATTAAACTAAAATACTTTAAAAACTATTATTTTTAGATTTTTGGAATAAAAGTGGAATGAAATGGAAATTGGTTTTGAAAAGTATGATAAAAACCTCCTAAAACAATGGATTTCATCTATCCTTTGTTTTAAAATATTTTTAGGAGTGTGCTGGTTTGAAAAAAAATGGCCCAAAAGACCCTTTGAGCTAGCTTGAGTTAGCTAAATTGATTCCTCCACACTTGGTAGAAATTAATCCCTTTAACCGAAACTCAATACAAAACACTAGCAATCGCAACTAAAGTCCCTCAAAATACCAAACCTCAAACACCGTTGAGTTTAATGCATTAATTAATGATTATTCCTAGATCTAGAAAATAATTACTTCTTAAAATACTATTAGAAATCACTTTGGATGCAATTTATGAAATCACCAAGTTTTCTAAAATACCAAACTTCATCAACCGATGAGTCTAATACCAAAAGAGAGGAACCCCTACTCTAAAGATGTTATTAAGCACTCTTAGTGTGTGATTATGAATTAGTTGATGCAATTAGTTCTAATGCAATCAAAATCAACTCAATATCCAAACAATACCATGTAATAATAGAGAGAATCAAGAGAATTATAAAGAAACATATATGTAACCACATATATTATTGAGCACAATGTTCAACATAAATTAATTTAAATCATAAATTGGTTCAAACAAAGATTAAACCAAACATATTAGTCTTAACTACAAATTACAATTCCTAAAACAAAGAAATAATAAATATATAATCAAGCGAATAACTAAAACTAAAACTGTCATTTGGTAGCTCTAAACATCAAGACTCAAACCATTGCTCTAAGTAAAGATAGGCTCAGCCACAGCAAACCATCATCACAGCTTCACCAAATAAAATCATCTTCAAATTCCAAACAGCAGCCATGAAAACAAATAACCACAGAGGAGACAAAATCAATGGGCAATTAAATTAGAACTCTGCGGTGAGCTGACACTGGACATATAAAAATCAGGGGAGCCACAGTTTGGACAGGGGATCTTGTGGCGGTGAAGTTGAGGCTCGCCGGAGATGGGGAAAGGAACAGTGATGATTGGTCGGAGTAAGTGAAGGTGGTGTTGAACCGAAGACTCCTCGCGGCTGAGCGTCCCTCCTCTCAGCTCTGAAAACTCGATCTAGTCGCCGGAGGTTGAGGAAGCATGGCGGACAATGGTGATGGAGGTGGGAGGCTACTGGCGACGGTGAGGATGCTTGGTGATGGAAGGTGATGAGGGCGGTGTATGGTTTTTGGTAAATAGAATCAGAAGCTTGCAGCAGTTCCTCTCAATCCCGACTCCCAGCTCCTCCGTTCTGTTCTGTCGCGGCTGTGATCTCTGTCTTCAGTTGAAGAGAGCAACGGTGCAATGTGTGAAGGAAGGAGGTCGCCGGCTGTGGAGCAGCGGCGGTGATGAGAGGATGAAGTTTTGCCGCCGTCGCTCCTGCGAATCCCCACTCTCAGCTCTCTGTGATTCCCCTCTCCCTGGTCTCTCAGCCCAATTCTGTTTTTCTGTGTCTCCAGCTCCTACTCTCAGCTTTCGTCCGTGTCTCCCTAAACCCTTGGTCAAAACGCACGTTTTGACCGAAGGACTACAAAGAAACAAATGAAAACCTTGCAGGAGGGACTAATGTTGACACTTGAAAACCTTGATGGGTCTAAACATGATTTTTAAAACATTTTTTTCGTTTTCTGATATTTTCTCTGATTCCTTTCTTCCAAATGTTTGTAATTCCCAGAAATTCTGGGCTCTTTTCTGAAATATTTTCCAAACCGATCTGCAATTAAAATAAACCTAAAATGTAATACCTTATATTCTAAAAATTAATCAATTAAGGTAAATCATAAAATATATGACATTATTGCCTTTTTTTTAAACCTTAATTTCATTTAAAGATATTTAATCACAATTAAGCATAAAAGAGACATTTGAAGCTCAATTATTATGAAAAAATCTTCAAATAAAGTATGAAAATATATAATAAAATAGGGATTTGTCAAAACTTCTTTGGCAATTTTGCCTCTCGGTGAAAATTTTTAGGGCAAAAATATCCGTTAACCCCAATTCTTTTTATTGGTTTGTATAATTAAGATGTTGTGCAAATTTTAATTTATAAGTTACTTCTAACATGTTTCATTCTCTCATTATTAACATTTTTATACATTAAAATCCAAGTGCACAAATACAAGATCCAACAGATTTGTTGCACCTTCATTCTCTCATTAAAAACCAACAAACCCCATTCTCCATTTTCTTTTGATTCGGACCTTCAATTTCAATGGGATTTTGGTGCTATTTTGAAGAAGCTGTGGTTAAAATTTATTGCATGAGGGCTGATTTTTCTCTAGTCTTAGTATTAGAGAAAGTCGTTAGAGCTTCAATATGCTACAAAGGGGAGTTTATTAGTTTTCCATTAGCTCAATTCATGTATTGTCTTCTATTTGGATTTTTTTTTTTTTTTTTGTGTTGGTACATGTTTGTTGCACTTAGATAAGTGTTTGTTTGTCTATGATAGATTACTCTTGTGTTAAATTTTGTATTTATGCACTTGGATTTTGTTGGACTTCTTTCCTTTTGAATTAATGAAATTATACATTATATGTGATTACTAGTGTATAAGATGGATTTATTTCAAATTAAGTCTCATGATTGTGCTCTCATCAAAGAGGAAACAAGTGCATTAAAATGATTTTCAAACACCCATTAAGTGTTTTTTAACAATTTATCTAAGAGATGACTATGAATGCGATCGTAGGATTAGTCATTAACTGGGTAGATTGAACCTAATGTGATTGCTTGGGGTTTTTAATTAAACTTGATGTAAATTTAACCCCAAATTATTTCAAGAAGCTAGGAAAGCCACCAACTTTGCTACCAAGATCCATTTCATCATATAACCCTTTTTAATCCAAAGAATTTGTTCATTGTTTCCCAAAAATATCAAAAAGATAAGAAATCGTTTTATTTTTATGCATTTCCATTTAGAGAAAACCATTTTCAAAACCCCCTTTTCTAGTCATATTTTTAGCACTTAGTTTAACCTAGGGAACTCAAAATAAAAGGCTTATTGATAAGAGAATGATCCCGAGTTATTTGCATTATATTGTATTTTAATTCTTGGTAAAATTTTTTATTTGATCCCAACACTAGAACAAAAAAGGGTTTTTAGACCAGAATATTTAGACCGATTATATCGGATAAAGTCTTAAAAATATGACTGGTGGCATTTTTGCAATTATGATGAAATATTAAGACCGGTTATAGTTATAACCGGTCTTAAAAATACCTTTAAGACCTGTTATATTTAAAACCGGTTTTAAAAATAATTTTAAGACCAGTTGTAATAAAAACCGGCCTTAAAATATATACAATTAAAAAAATAAATATATGTAATATATTTTCTAGACCGGTTCTAAATATAACCGGTCTAGAAAATATTATCTGAATGAAAGATAATTAAAAAAATAAAATCGTTATTATTTTTAAGGCCGGTTGTACATGAAAACCGGTCTTAAATATTAAAAATTTAAGACCGGTTATTATTTAATAACCTGTCTTAAAAAGTTTCTATTTTTAAGACCGGTTATTTATTAATAACCGGTGTTAAATATTAATTTTAAGACCGGTTTCTAATTAAAACCGATCTTAAAATTGATCTGGATTTCAAAACACACCTAATTTTGACTCTGAAATTTCATTTCAAGACTCAAGCACATCAGCAAAACCCCTGAGTCTGTTCACGACAGCTCCTCCTTTCCCCTTAACTTCGCCGCCGTCAACGGAGATTTACGGTTGAATACATTGCCGTAAGGCTATCGTCGTTTGTTCCCTCCGATTGGTTTCGTTCTCAACCTCATTTTTATTGTCAGGTTTGTGTTTCAGTTGCCAGGCGTTCAATTAAATAAATGGTTTTGTTTTTGGATATTTCATTGAAATCTCCATTTTCTTTATTTGATTCTTGCAGTAAGTTGTCAACCCACTTTTCAAAAGCGTCCATTGCCTCCTAAGAGAGACCTTACTTGATTCGTAAAGTGGCCAAAGACTGTTTAAATCCAGAGAAAGAAGAGGATCCTCAAGCAAAGGTTGAAGGTACTGTTAATTATTCTGAAGAGTTTTACATAATGCATGTATGTCTGAGGTTAATGTCCTTATGCTTCTGTGGACCTGGGTTTTTTGGTTGTGTATGAGAAGGGTTCAATTTTGGTTCTATATTTTTGCATGTTCAATATAGTAAAACTCTGGATAAGGTAGTGCTGATATTGCTTGATATGAACTTTGGTGTTGCTTTTGAGTCTGTCTCCTAATGTATTTATGTTCAACTTTGTTCAACTTGTGCTGACATTGTTATGGAATGTATAAGGGTAGCTTGATAGGGACCTAAGTGAATAAACTAGATTAGTCTAAATAAGGACTTAAGTGCAAACTCACATAATTGTATTAGTTTTGACTTGATAAGAAATCAGAAAGAGAGAGAGAGAGAGAGAAGAACAGAAAGTGAGGGAAACAAAGGAGAGTAGAGAAGAGAAAGGTTCTTTTAGAATATTACTCAATGAACAACTCAGGTCAAAACTGATACAATGGAGGGTACATAGAGAAGGAACATTTGATGCACGATTTAAAGAAAGGTTCAGCAAGTGAAGGAGGAATGGATGGTCATGACGAGCATAAAACAAGAAGATACCAGTGCTCTCCAGGCTCATTCCCTAAACCCTAAATAGTGCACTAAAGGGAGTTGCATTGGTCAGTCATCAGAGGGTCCAGGAAAAGAAAATGGTGAGCCTTATGACTTGTTTGTGGAGGATCCTTTGAGATGATTGGTTGCATGGGGGAGCGTGCACAACTTAGGATCAACTGTCCACCACCAAAAAATAAAGGATGATCAAGTCAGAGTGGCAGTTGAAGAGGTGATCGTTGCAGATGCACCTCTCCCTATCCCTGTTGATGACTTTAAGGTTGTGGGCGATGTCATCAACTCTTTCATCTTGTGGCCAAAGAGTCTTGTTTCTGATCGAGCTGAGGAATCCCCGCTACCTCCACCTCCACCTCCCTCCACTCAAGATGTTTCACGGCCTCCATTGAATGTCATGCAGCAAGTGATTCTGATGGCATATGATACGTCCTTTACAACAAGAGATTGGGCTACTGAGTCAGCTGTTGGCAAGTCAGGGGCGCAATGCTATCTTTAGAGGGATGATTTAATGTCCTTGATAACTCCGCTACAACAGCTTACGATTTCGATTGTCCAGCTCTTTTTGATGTAAGTATCTTCTCAAATTGGAAGTTAATATTTTACAAATTACACCGTTAAACTTCTATTTAATGTCCCTGCTTGAATTATTGTAGGTGTATGCATCATAGGTTGGTTGACTCTGGCAAAACCGATAAATTTGGACTCCTATGCCCAGTTCAACTCTACAACAAAGGGACCACTGCTTCTATCAGACACACATACTTATCGCACAGGCTTAGTGAAACCTCAATTGAGTGTTTCTTGGTGCCATATTTGCATGGGTAAGAAACAAATTTATATTTCATAATATACATAATATTTTATATTTGCTTAAAAGTTTTCCCTTTTTTCAGTGATCATTGGCAATTGGCTATTTTGTGCATGAAGAGTTATTCTGTCATCCTCTTATGTTCCCTCCACCTCAGCAAGCCAACTAGTGAATTGAAGAAGAGCTTGAACGTATAAGTTTTCTTGCATTATTAATTACCTTTCGTGTGCAAAATTTATGGAATTTGTGTAAAATAAGTAGCCTTTGTGATTTTGATGATTAGGGCTATGCGGACATTCCAACACACTGCTTGTGGTAGGCCTATGCATGAGGTAAAAGACCCTACATGGATCTTGCCAAAGGTTAGTTACATATTGATTTGTTTTAAGAATGTATTCAATAATAAGCCATGGTTTAATTTTATACTTTTTTTAATGATATCATATTATTTTTTAGACCCCTAGGCAACTACCGGGGTCCAACTTGTGTGAGATGTATATTTTGAGGCACATGTATAATATTATTATCTTAAGCATGACAGAACTTACTGAAGAGGTAAATGTATATATATTTCAAAAATTTTGTATTACTTTTATTTTTTTTAAGTGAAGTTAATGTTTTGCCTGGCTTTGGTGTTTTAGATGTTTGAACTTGCTAACCCTTTTCCAAAAGAAGATATTGAGCACACATTTGTAATTGTTGTGCTGAATTCATTTATGAACTTTTACAAAAGTGAGTTCTTGTAAAACTGAGGAATTGTTTTGTATATATTTATGAATTGACATGTTGGTTGATTGCAAATATTGTTGGTTTTAACATGGTTTTTGTATATTTTGATGAATTGATTTGTTGGTTGCATGATATGACATGGTTAAATCCATTTATGCATATATATATATATGATGGTTTTAAACAAAATATTATACATGAGGATATATGACATGTTACAAGTTCTCAATTCAATGAGAAGGTTAAAGCAAAAGGAAATGGTAAGTGGAAGCAAACTAAACACCATATGGCACTTAATAAGTATGGCATTGGAGGTAGCAATTCAAGGATGCGTTCTGGTAACTAACCTAATCACAAACAATTAAAAAATATATATATAACACTTTTAAGACCGGTTATACATAAAAACCGGTCTTAAAATAACTTTTAAGACTGGTTATATAAAAATGTTACATAAATCGCCTTACAAAAGAGTTTTTTAAAGACCGGTGCTTATGAAAACCGGTCTTAAAATTGTTTCTTTTGGACCGGTTATTAATACAACCGGTCTTAAAAGTGAGACTTTTAAGACCGGTTACCAAAACGGTCTCAAAAAGTGACATACTTTTAAGACTGGCTATATCAAGACCGGATCTAGAACCGATTTAAAAAGTCAATTTTAACCAGTCTAAAAAGCCCTTTTTCCACTAGTGCGAGGCCGCTAAGGTTTTTGTCAAATCAGTCATGACCCCATGTCAAGAATGTTACTTTGTAGAAAGGATCTTAGAAGGTCTTGGACTTTCCAATTTTAACAACTAACTTTTAAGATATGGTTCTTCCAATCACTTATAGCCATTTCATCACAATGGTGCTATCATCACATCCAACCACATAATGTTACTTGTGGAAGGTTCTGAGGTTTAGGAGGCTAAGTGAAGTGCCAGAGAAAGATTACCTCTAATTACTAGTAGTTTTAGGGTGTGAAAGGTTGGCCAGGAAACTTGATATTCACAGTTGGAGAGAATTTGAATAATTGATTGCAGTGGATTTTAGATACTTGAAAAAAAATACTGGTCTCTTAATTTATAAGGTTACGAATTTATTATTTGTTTCGTCTATATGAGTAATCTAGAAATATTAGACTCAAATTAATTAATGATATTGTGTTACGAATTTACGAATTTATTATTTGTTTCAACCGTGACACACGTTTTGTCTCTTCTTTCGTGATTTTGTGTTCATTTCATTTAATTAAGGGAGAAATTAAGTTTAACCCCACAGTACCAAATTTATTTCAGCCAACCCTAATAAATCATAAAATTTTAAAATTTCACTGCATCCCCAAAGACCAAAATTAAAATTAGTTTTTGTGGGTAAGAAGACAATAAAACCTCTTATTGTTTTTTTTTATTAAAAAAAGAAGGTCTGATCGTCACCGGAGTCACTAGTAGCTGCCAGGCCAAACGGCCACCGACGATCGGCCATCAAAGCTCTGGCTTCAGCTAGCCGGAGCTTCGACTACTGCAAATTAATTTGTGCTCTTCATATATGCTTAAATTAATTTTTAATATATCAATGATTAAAAATTTAAAATTATCAAAAAATAATTATAAACTAATTAACTTGGTAATGTGGTAATCAATTTAACCATATGACAAAAATTTGAAAATATATTAAAATTATTTTTCTAATTTTGGATAAAGATATATGATAAAATGATTATTAATAAATACTTTATGTTAAGAGGAGCTTCTTAGTCAAAATAACAGGTCAACGTTATGATTTAATAGTTAATGAGTGAATGGATAAAAGTTGAATCATAAAACTAGAAAGGAGGTTTGTGCAACATATATTTTGATTTTAAGGGATATTCATGTAGGTTTTCAAAATAGATGAGAAGCCTTTGTATTTAGAGTAAATAGAGGGGAGATTGATGTATTTTACTATTCTATATATCCCTCAGGTAATGTTTACTCTTTCTGGTCCTAATTATACTTCTTGAAGAATGGTAGTTTATACATTTATCTTTTTATTTTTTCCTTTCAATGCAATAAATGACCAAAATTAAGAATGAAAAATATAATTATTATACCACTATTTTTTTTAGTTATTTTCATATTTAATTTAGTTTAGCAACTAATACTTAAGTGGGTTCTACCCAAGTAGGAGGATCACACACACAAACACGTATTTATATATTGTGTTTCATAGAATTTGACAAATAAAACAAAAGGAAACGAAACAAAAAACGTGCACGACATATGAAAAGTTCACTTAAAATGACTTATTATTAAAATGATATTTATACAACCCATATATAATACAAAACTAGTTCTTTTTTTTTTTTTTGCACAAAATACAAAACTAGTTCAAACAAACTCAATTCCAGAGCATTTTCCCATATCATTTTTAAGTTAGTAAAATTGATTAGACGGTAAGAAATTTTTCATCTTCTTCTCTGCTCTGCGCCTCGTGATCCCAAGATCACATCCATTAATTTCCCTCGTCGTCGCTCTCACAAAGTTGATGCTCTCACAAACTCGATTTTGTTGTTTCGTTTCTGAAAGTATCCTATCAATCTCTTGGCCTTTGTAATGATTATTTTTGGAACTGGCCTGTAGGAATCAATCATGTTTGGAACTTGAATTATTCATCTTTTACCAAACAGTATCAAAATCGTTCATCTTCTCTGATCTGCTTTATATATCATATTCATTAATTCCCCATGTCGTCACTCTCACAAAAGCCGCTTCACCATTTAATGATTCTTGTAACTGGCATGCAATTGTTGCTCTCTCTCTCTCTCTCTCTCTCTAAAAGTTGCTCTCTTTGGGAGAGGGGAAAATTGGGGGATGAAAATAAGAGAAAATTGAAAGGGTTAGGTTTTGGGAGATTGCTCATCGGTGTGTATGAAAAATTATTAAATAATAAATTTTAAATTTTCATTTCTTAAATTTAAATGATAAAATACTCCCCCTAACTGATCTTTAATGTAAGACCAAATTAACTAATTTGAATAGATTAATAATGTTTTTTAAGTTGGTTAATATGACACTTTTTCTCCAAAACACCATAAACATTTTCTATAATTCCCTCACTCCCACTTCTACTTGACTACTGTTGAAAGAATATCAATATGGTTAATTTGAGGAAAAATGGACAAAAAGTGTGGAAGATCTTACATTTAAAACTAACATCAACTATCTAATTAGGTTCCATATTAAGGATTAGAGGGAGTAATTTTTTTAACGAGTGATAGTTTGAATATTAGTGTCTTTATTTTAGATTTTGGATGCATGAAAGTTATTATTTACCAAAAATGTAAAAATAAAATAAAATAAAATTGTATTGTCCAAGTGTATTTTG
This sequence comes from Inga oerstediana, assembly GCA_963210345.1. NCBI lineage: Eukaryota > Viridiplantae > Streptophyta > Magnoliopsida > Fabales > Fabaceae > Inga > Inga oerstediana. Next base: position 85,040,699 of record OY723399.1, read on the forward strand.
TACTTTTTTCATTTCCCCACTTTTCTCCTTAGTCAAGGACAAAGCAAGGTTTTGGTTATAAACATTATTGTCAAACTTACGAGTTGACTATCCGAGTTTACCGTTTTTATGTTTCTAGTTTACAAAATTGTGTCAAGTCATAGATCAACTCGTGTTAGATGTAAACTTAGCCAAATTTGTGAGTTTACATATTGAGTTTACCATTTTTACGTTTCTAACGTACACAGTTGTGTTAACACACTCTTTAACTCATATTTACTTTTTCGATACGATCATGCTTAGTCGCTTTATATATGAATTCTATAGAAATTTCTTTATTAAGTATGATAAATTATGAATGCGTATGGATTTAATTTCAATTTTTTGGATTTAAAATATATTTAAATCAAATTATTGTCATTTTTTATATTTTAATTATACACTATTAATATTTATTTAATGATAAAAGTAAACTATTATGAGTTTACGATTTGTGTTCATGATACAAGTTTACGTCATTGCTACGAGTTTGCTTAAACTCGCATGTTTGACAACCTTAGTTATAAATACACTGTTTTTTACAAATAACTAACTAAATGAATTAATTTTATTAATATAAACAAATTGGTTATCTATCTTTTATATTTAGGTATGGACGAATTAATATAAACTATATTCACAAAGACAAATTCAACAACTCATTAAACTTGTAAACGGTATATGCCCTACAATTAAGGCGCTGAGTTTGAACAAGAACTGATAAAGATGTTACATCTATATACGTGGATAATGATAGTGGAATTCACGAAATGTTATAAAATTTTTATAAAATTTATTCTAATAATGAGAAATTATTATATAAACTTGGTTTGCCACATCATTTGTGGTCTAACCAATTAAAACACAACTCCTTGTAAGCTGATTTGGCACCTCCTAAATATTAGTTGGTTTATTAATAAAATTAAAAGATTTCACAATATTCACTTTTTCATTACTTATGAAATCTTAATTAAGGGATTCATTTTTTTAAGAAAAATAAAAATATAAAATACATGAGTAGCCAACTGGGATTAATGTTAGCAGTTGTTATATTTTAACTAGTCAGACCACAAATGACGTGGCAAATCAAGTTCACACAAGAATTTCTAATCTAATAAATACTAATCAACATATCAATCATCAAGTTATTGAAAATTTCTTTGTGAGCCATCATATCTATATCACTTGTAACCTTGAATCCCTCCTTGTACCTGCCGCCACATAACTTGAAGAATGAAGAAAATACGAGTTAGAGGTAAAATTAGACTAAGCAAAGGAAAAATTATTTACGTTCACCTTAAATTCGTAAACCAATTTTAGATTATTTTTTAAAATTGTAAAAAAGTACAAATCTGCATTATTTCATCATCTTAAGATATCAAAATATCATTTATTTTATGTAGAATCTAATAATAAGTAGAAAAAAACATTTGAGAAGATGCAGCATTATGAAAGGAAACTAGAGAGTGAAGAATTACGAGATTATCACTTAATGTTGTTATTAGCCATATGAGTAGATGCCCTTGCATTTCAATTCCTGGCAACAAAAACCAAACCTAAAGTCTCTCATAGCCCTTATAGCAAACAATGAGTGCACTCTTCTTCCTCTTGTTCGCTTTCTTTGGCTTCAGCAGAGCTGATTATATATATGACACAGACGGTGACATCCTCAACAATGGAGGCAATTACTACATAGTGCCATCTGGTGGTATTGAAGGTGTAGCAATAAAAAACGGTACCGCCATTAACAAAGGTATCCAGAGGGTCAAATCACTAAGAAGTATCCTAGAAACATATCGTTCGCTAATTTGCCATCCAACACACGCACCAACGCACCCACTTGGAGAGTCACTAATATAGTTGACATTGTCGGAGATGCTGTGATGGTTGGCAATCCTGAGGAATTTTCAGTTCCTCGTTCTGGTCATTTCTACATCAGGCCGTATGGTTCTTCTTCTTCTTCTAGAAAGTACTCTTATAAGTTTGCCTTCTGTTATAGAACAGATTTCTGTAGATATGTTGCTTTGGAGACTGATCGTCTTGCCAACCAGCGTCTCACTGTCAGGAGGGACAGAAGCATAGAACCCTTGCAATTCAAGTTTGTCAAATCAACTAGTGAAGACGAAGACAACGTCGTTTCTGGCTTGTCCATGGTGCTGTAAAATATCCACAACAACATATATCTGGCCTCCCTCCCTAGCTAGCTAACTATCTATCACCAAAGTGTGAAAATAATAATAATAAAATCAGTGCATGTGTTTTACCAAAAAATAAATCAGTGCATGTATGTGTGTTTCCCTGCTTTGTTGTACCATGAAAATAATACTTGAGTGGGCTCTTTACTTTCTTTAATTATCTGCTTGTTGCTTTTTACATTTAGCTAACTGATAAAAAAATTTCTCGGCATATTATTAGTTAAGAGTAATTGTACTTGAGCTATACCTTGTTCCTTTTACTCTTCAAAACGGAGCGAAACAAATCGTGATGATGCATGCCTCGGTCTGATTGGTAAAAAAATATATAATTGCATTATGTGCGACTGATTAAGTCCTTACAAAAAAAAATTACGTTTCGATTGTAATGAGATTGATATCATTTACCCTATGTTTATTTGGATGGAGGGAAGGTAAGAGGAAATTAAAAGGGAATCAATTTCAGTGCTCAGAAGTTCATTAATGTGGTGAAATCTACATAGTTTAAATAGAATTTCAATAGTTCGGGCTTTAAGACTTTCAACTAATGATTTTTAAATAAAAATCATTTTTTTTTGGAAAATTGATAATTAATATATTCTTTTTATTTTAGATTCTTGTACACAATATTAACAACTTGATCGATGATTAATTTTTTAACAGACGTATGTTTAATGAAATATATTCAAAATTATATTATTTTATAATTTAGTTGAAAATACGGACAAATGATTGCAAAACATTTTATGCAACATATGTATTTAAAATATTACATTATAAATAATTTTTAATATATCAACGATTAAAAAATAAAAAATATCAAAAAATAATTATAAATTAATTAACTTGGTAATGTGGTAATCAATTTAACTATATGAAAAAAATTTGAAAATATATTAAAATTATTTTTCTAATTTTGGATTAAGATATGTAATTAAATGATTATTCATAAATACTTTTGTTAGGAGAGGTAGTTTAGTCAACATAATAGGTCAATGTTATGATTTAATAGTCAACTGGTGAGTGGAAAGAAATTGAATTTCAAAACTAGAAATGAGGTCTATGCAACATATATTTTGATTTTAAGAGAGGTTCATATAGGTTTTCAAAATAGAAATGACGTCTTTATAAGTTAGAGTAAATAAAGGGGAGATTGATGTATTTTACTCTTCTATTTATCCCTCAGGTAATGTTTACTCTTTCTGGTCCGAATTACACTTCTTGAAGAATGGTAGTTTATATATTTAATCTTTTTATTTTTTTTTCTTTCAATGCAATAAATGACCAAACTTAATTAAGAATGAAAAATATAATTATTATACCACTATTTTTTTTAGCTATTTTCATATTTAATTTAGTTTAGCAACTAATACTTAAGTGGGTTCTACCCAAGTAGGAGGATCACACACACAAACACGCGTATTTATATTTTTACCAAAAAAAAAAACATATATTGTGTTTCATAGAATGTGACATATAAAACAAAAGGAAACGAAACAAAAAACGGGCACGACATATGAAAAGTTCACTTAAATATTGTACGTTCATTCCTCCTAATTTTCTCATCAAAAGGAGAAATCACGTCGAGAAATTAATGAGTTTAAACAGAAAATACTTCTTGCGCCGTCGGCTCCCACTACTATAAAAAAGTAAAACTGTGACGCTAGAGAAGTGTCACATATCTGGACGCCACTAAAAAAAGCTGTGGCGCTTGGAAGCGCTTCAACATTTTAAAATTTTTTTTTTAAAAAAATACCCTCCTGTGGCGCTTGTTTGAGGAAGTGCCACAGGAGGGGACCTCTTGTGGCGCTTGCTTGAGCAAGCGCCACAGCAGGGGGGTCCTACTGTGGCGCTTGTTGACGCAAGGCCACAGGAGGCCCCCCTCCTGTGGCCGTTCCTCAAGCAAGCGCCATAGGAGGGTCCTTTTTTTTTCTTTCTTCTTCTTCTTCTTCTTTTTTTTTTCCTGTGGCCCTTTTTTATGCTTTCTGATTGTGAAGCTTTATATAAAATGAGTGACTTTCGTGTTTATCATTTCCACAAATTGTCAATCTTTCTATTTTATATTTCATCCTATTATATATATATATATATATATAATTTTCACATTTAAAATTTAAGTTCCCCAACAATAATGTTCTTACATTAATACTCTTCAAAGCTAACATAAAAAATATCACAATATATATGTGAACACAGTACATCAACAACTAATTAAGTAATTTAAAAGATTACTAAAAAACGCAAGCTTGTCGGCAAAAAAAATTTAAACAAAGCAAAAAGGCAAACGAAACAAGCTAGGTTTTCATTCTTTCCTATTAAATTAGGAACAAAAAGGCAAACGTTATATTACGGTTTATCTCGACTAAAAAAAAAAATTTAAACAAAGCAAGCTAGAATGAAATAGTCTTCTTCTTACAAATCTATTAATTGACCAGCGCAGGGAGTGGGAGACCACGTTGGTGATGCTAGCTTGAGTGATGAGTGAGCGTGTGGGTGTGTTTTTTAGTGTGAAGATGATAGGAAATGGAGGGAGGGGACCGACACATCCACTAAGAAGATGAGAAAGGGAAAGTAGTTTAATGGAGGAGAGAGTAGTTAAATAATTAAAGTGGAGTAGTAGTCAAAAAGAGAAGGAATGGGGGGCGGACACAGAACCACTACACGGGAAATGAAATAATTAAGAGATACACTATCCATTTGAATTTTTTTTTTTTTTTAAAAAAAATGGGCAAGTGTGGCGCCTAAATAATTAGGCACCACACATTGCCTCTCATCAGCTGTGCCGTCTAATGCTTAGGCACCACAGCTGATATAGAAATTATCATGTGTGGCGCCTATTTATTTAGGCGCCACACATGCCCATTTTTTTTTTTAAAAAAATTCAATGCTGCAGTTGTGGCGCTTGGTGGGTTAGGCGCCACAGCTGCTTTCGTGGCTCCAAGTGTGGCGCCTGCATAGGCAGGCGCCACACTAGACCTCCTCAATTGTGGCACTTAATCTATTAGGCGCCACAGCTGGTACCCAAAATTAAAAAAAAAATTATAGAGGTAAAAAAAAAAGAGAAGCTGTGGTACTTGTTTAAAGAAGTGCCACAAAATGTGCGCCACCTTTTACCCTTTTTGTAGTAGTGCCCCCTCAAATTTGGGGTCATCCCCAATTTTTTTTTTTTATTTCTTTTAATCATTAGATTCTACATAAAACAAGTAACATTTTGATATCTTAAAGACAAAAACTAGTGTATTTTTCAATTTGTTTTCCAATTTTCAAATTGAAAACTGCACCATCTTTTGCCCATGAGATATCAAAATGTCATTCATTTTATGTAGAATTTAATGATTGAAAGAGGAGCAAGTAGCTTATGGCAGCAAAGAAGCAAAGGAGCTTATGACAGCAAAGAAGTGAGGTTGCATCTTTTTTACGCATCTATGGGTCAAAGCAAAGGAGCAAGTAGCTTATGGCAGCAAAGAAGTGAGGTTGCCAAGGTAGGTTGCGATGAAGGATGGATGTCACGGGGAAAGAGAAAAGTCGCGACGAAGGAGATCAGAGTAAGCAAGGTTGTGGCGGCGACAAACTCATTTAGTGCAAGGGTGAGAGCACCACAGCAACAAACATGAGAATGAGATCAAGCGAAGATGACCGAGCTCACAGAGTAATCGCACCAAGAAGAGAGGTTTCAAATTTAAAGAGCGAAATTTAGGCGCGACAAAGAGGAGATTCAAAACTTTAGGATCGATTTTTTAGACCGGATATATATAAAACCGGTCTTAAAAGGGTGGAAAAAATTAAATTTTTCATATTTAAGACCGATTTTTATTAAAACCAGTCTTAAATATTTGATATTTAAGATCAGTTATTATTAATAACCGGTCTTAAAAGTTTAAAATTTTTAATTTTTTAAATATTTTGATATTTTTTTAAAAATGACCCTATTTTTTGTTTTTTAAAAAAATATCATTTTTAAGACCGGTTGTTAAAATAACCGGTCTTAAAAGTACTTTAAGACCGGTTATTTTAACAACCGGTCTTAAAAGTGATATTTTGTTTAAAAAAAATAAATAGGGCCTTTTTTTTGTAATCAAACGTACAGATGAGTAGAAGGGCTTACAGTGAAGAATCGATTGCGGATACTTAAATTTTTCATATTTAAGACCGGTTTTTATTAAAACTAGTTTTAAATGTTTGATATTAAAGACTAGTTATTATTAATAACCCGTCTTAAAATTTTAAAATTTTAAATTTTTAAAATATTTTGATATTTTTAGACTGGTTTTATTTATAACTAGTCTAAATAATTTTTTTAAGATCGGTTTTTTTGAGAACCGGTCTTAGAAGTTCTATATAATTATAAAACTGCCACCGGTCAAATTTTTTTAGACCTTATCCGCTATAACCAGTCTAAATATGGCGATCTAAAAAGGAAATTTTGTACCAATGTATGTCCGTATAAACCACAAGTAAAACATATTATATCAAGGCCTTCTTATTCCACCGGATATACAAGATTCTAGAGACAAAATCTAGATTAAAGTTGCTTATTCAAATCTACTTCAACGCTCACTCTAGCAAACTTCCCTTTTTCCACCATATGTTGACGGTTCTCTTTTTGAGCTAAAGTATGCATATCAACTTTGAGAGCTCTTTCAATAAGATTGCCTATCTCCATAATACATTCCTTCGAGTAGATGTGCATAGGAAGGGGGGAATTCTTACCCAAATTGCAACCTTGCGTACCTTGTTACAGTGTGGGTTAAAATTTGGACTCCACCTCTGAATAGACAGGTAGTACCCTTGAATAAGCCAAGGTCCATCAAATAAAAGTTTATTGCATAGGCCTTTATCTACTGTTCTAAAAACAAAATAGTTATTAGGAAGATTAATAAGCTCAAAATTATCAGACCTAATAACCATTTGATTCTATCTTTCATCATAACCAGGTTGGTCTTCTTGCCTAAAACCATTAAAATAAGAGCATCCTTATATGGCCTGCAAAGTTCCTTTAATCTTTCGTCTGAAACATTTAACTTTGGGATCATTCCTATCATCTTCTTCTGTTCTTTAGTAACCTCCGGCGCTGTCTTCTCTTCTTCTCTTAAGCATTCCTTCCATCTTTCTTCAAGACTCTTGTCAAAAGCTTTTTCTTCATTTCCCAACAGCTTTGCTTTATAAGAAATCTGGGTTCTAGGTAGCATTTTTGAATCCCGGTTCGCTTGAGAGTTCCTCGCATCACTTTCTCTCATTTCTGCATCTTGCATTTGGGTATCCTTAGGCATCTTTTTTTTATGCTAAGCCCTAATATATCGTCTTGTTCCTTAGATTGTCCTCCACCTCCTTCAGAGGTGGTTTCACAGATCACCGCGTTATTACTCGTTCTCTCACAGTGGAACTCACGACACAGTGAAATATGCTACTGGATCTTCTTTCAAAGCTAGATCTCTCTATTATTTCCAAAACTCTTTCTAGATCCTTTCACACCCAACCCCAATCACAATACCAGAAAAAAGAGAAATAATCAACGAAACAAAAGGGAATGAGTTAAAAGAATTTGACCGAAACAACAGCCCTAGCTCCAATGGTATATCAAAATCACCAAGCCGGTGTCGACGGTGATGTTGTGGCAGGTCGGAGAAAACGACTGGGTGAGCAGATCTGATCTAAACAATATCAGTAAAAATTGGAGCAACGATATCATCTGCAAACAGAGCTCAGGACGAGGACGACGGCGAAACTGAAACTTAAGACTGTGGAAGACCACCGACGGTCTGAGCTTAGAACGGTGGAAGACCACCGTTGATCACCGACGGTCTATGCTTAGAATGGTGGAAGACCACTGACGGACTGCAGTGGTAAATTAATCAGAGGATCTCTCTCGTCTTTCTTTTCCATCAACAAAATAACGCTAAGGATCAGTTTCATTCAGTGATTAAAACTATTAGAAGCAAAATAAAAAATTATTTGTAATCTTATTGTGCATATGGGGGACCGATAGTTACTGGGCCGATAGTCCATGGGCCACTGGGGCACTTATGACAGATAACACATTGATGTAACTCAACGCGGTCATAGTGTTTCTGCCATCCTTATGTGAAAGATAAAACCAAACGGTACAAAACAAAACGTGCATTATCATATTTATTAAAAATTGGGCCCCATTAAATAGGATTGAATCTAGCGCAAAGTGGCAAACCAACGGGGAGAAGTATCATATTTATTAGAGTGGTTTGGGATTAGCTTTTTGGAAAATAACTTATACAGAAAAAGTAAAAAAATTGATTTTAGAGAATAGATCTTGAGGAATAGCTTCTGATAATGTAGAAAAAAAAATATCTCCTAGAAAAATATGGTTTTCAAGTCAAACCATGATTAGGGAAAATTTGAGAGTATTTGGTGCTTCTTTGGAAAACAACCAACCCGTGTTTTCAGAAGCCTTTTTCTGTAAGCCAATACAAAACGCCTCTCACATGCTTACCTTGTAAATCATTAAAAACATTTCTGAAAAGCGAAAACAAACAGGCACCTTGAGTGAATCCAATAGAATGATATCTATACTTATAACAAAATTGTTAAGCTGAAAAAGAACCCATAAGCTTTTTATCAAAAGTGCATCCAATCCATCACCATATGCTTTTTGGAGGGGGCAAAAAATACCTCTAAACATTCAAAATGAGAGTAAAAATGTAACGGCAGTAAAATATAACTTAACATAATTTTTTTTGAGTGGACACGCTATTTTGGCATATGAATATATAACGGTGTTAGGTTATATTGTTATTTTTGCTTCCATATTAAATGTTTATATGTATTCTTACACCTCTAAAAAGTATATGGTGCTGAATACAATTTTAGTAAAAGCTAATTTGTATTTACGAATAGCCAAAAAAATTGGGACCTTATTATCGGATGGATCAATAATTGTAGTGGGGTGCCTATTTTTTCAACCATATCCGCATAAGCCACTGATGCATTATCACATAAGGCCCACTTTCTATCTTTCATTCAAGAAAATTGCATTTCGACCACATTAATTCATATATAATTGAAAAGCATAATAATTAAAAAAAAAAAACCTTTCGCATCATTGTTAAATATTTAAATACATTGATCTCCTGCGCTCGATCTTGATGTCTTTCATAAATACAATATTGATAAATTGAAGATTCTTTGTTCAAGAAAAAAATAGTGGTGGAACGAGTAATTTTCCTTCCTGTAATGGAGGGATATTGTGGTCCAAGATAGATATTATTGAGTTATGGAGTACATAATTACTATTTGAACACAAATTATTTTACACTACACTAATTGAATTTTACCTAAACTTTAGTTTATAAAATACATTTGGAATAAAACGTCACTGTAATTTGTGTTCACAAAACTGACTTTTCAAGTGTATTTTTTATTGGGTTAAAGGCTTTTTTTTCTCTAGAAGTATTGCTTTAGAGGCAATTTTGCCTTGAAAGTTTCAAATTTGTGGCAATTTTGCCCTGACCATTATCGCATTTAAGTTTGACCATTAGTTGACCAAATATTGAGGCAAATTTGCTCAAAAGTAAAAACTTCAAGGGTAAATCTACACCTTCACAAAAATGACATGAATGATAAAAATTGCCCTGGAAGTTTCAACTTAGGAGCAAATTTGCCATGGAAATTTTCACTTTGGAGCAAAGTTGCCCCTACATTTGGTCAACTAATGGTCAAATTCAACTGCGATAACGGTCAGGATGAAATTGCCTCACATTTAAAACTTCTTGGGTAAAATGCCCCTGAGCCAATACTTCCAGGACAAAAATGGCCTTTAACCCTTTTCTATTTTGCATCCTTGCCTAAAAAGTAAGCAAACATCAGTTAAGGAAAGTCTGTTTTCTATAAAGTCCTTTTAGCTTTCAAAAAATGAATCCAAATACACACTTAATCAAGGTTAAAGTCTGATTATTGAAAGCAAAGAAGGGGGATATAAATTAAAATTTAAGAATTTAAGTAAATTCATCTTTGTTTTGAAATTATACTTAGAAAGCCATTAATGGTAAAACAGTATTTATTTAAAGAATACTAGAGGCAATTTAGAAAAAATAATAGATTATTTTTTTTTTAGAAAAATTAGATTATTTAATTATTTCTTAGTCCCTAAAAATGTATTTGCGATAATTTATAAGGTAATGATTCGTTTTATAAGAAAGTGATTCGGAAACACATTGGGCTCATGCTGCTGCTAATAACAACAACAACAATAATAATAGCATATTTTTATATTCATATCATTTAATAGTGAAAGGGACAGCCACAAAATACATTAAAAAAACAAAACGTTCATATATGTCTCTCACACATAATTCTCACACACATAATATATATATATATGTGTGTGTGTGTGTATACACGTATGTGCATGCATGCGATGGAGTTTTTCCGCAGTACTGAATGTGAAAGATAAAGAAACCAAACGGTACAAAGCAAAACGTCCATTATTATATTTATTTAAAATTGGGCCCTACCAATAATTATTAAATTTATTATAAAAAAGTTTTACGAGACTTGAACGTAATTTTAATATTTAAAAAGACTATTTTATCATATTTTTCTTAATCCGGACATGAATTGTTTCTATTTATTAAAAATTGGGCGCCACTAACAGGATAGCGTTTCTGTAGTACTTATGTGAAAGATATAAAACCAAATCGTTTCTGTAGTACTTATGTGAAAGATAAAACCAAATGGTACAGAACAAAACGTGCATGATCATAATTATTAAACATTGGGCCCCACTAAGTAGGATTGAATCAAGCGCAACGTGGCAAACCGACGGGGAGAAGTATCATATTTATTAGAGTAGCCAGGGACCCTCATTTTATTTTCATCTATTTCAGAGTATTTGCGGAAATGATACGCAGTTTAACGGGTAACACAGGAATAACATAGATATACTGATATTATGTGCGCGATTACGAAAATTTCCCATACGGGTTCGTACTTGATAATTACAATTAACGTAGCCTCACAGCGCTACATGGGTGTCTTAACACGTCTCAGTGAACGGAGACATCTTTTTGTCTTCGTTCCACCACTGCAATCCCCTTTGTACGGTTCTCTTTATTGTTCTCACCATACGTTCTATTTTTTCCTGTCTAAATTGTTGGTAGAGGAGGGTGAGATTCTGGGGTGTCTTAACACGTCTCAGTGAACGGAGACATCTTCTTGTCTTCGTTCCACCACTGCAATCCCCTTTGTACGGTTCTCTTTATTGTTCTCACCATACGTTCTATCTTTTCCTGTCTAAATTGTTGGTAGAGGAGGGTGAGATTCTGGGGAATCTCAGTAGGAAAGTAATACCAATATGCATGCAAGATAAGTGCTTAATGCATGACATGCTTGCATTATATAACTCATGCTCACACAATGACATATCTGCGTGTTCAATGTTTCAATATCAACATACGTATGGCCATAGCATAAACAGAAACAGAGCTTTAATTATTCATATATGTTTCACATCATCAGGCAAAGCAATAACATACATCAATAGACCAGCACAAATATCAAATACATGCAGGAGAGGTAAGTTCTCTACCTTAATCGCCCTTCCCTGATCTTCGAATAACATGCCTCGATTTGCGTGCCAATTCCCTCGGGCTCTCTACTCGGTCCTAGAACGTCAAACGTACAGTTTAGACACTTCCATAGTGTTTTTGATGGTTATATTAGTCTATGGTGAAATTTTACCAAAATGCCCCCGGGACCTCGGCCCGGCCTCGTCGTACTGGCCCGATGGCACGTTTTCCCAAAATATTGACTAAGGCTATTCTGACATATTTTCGCTCAAGGAATCCATTTCCAAGCTCAAAATCACCAAATTCATTGTCTAATTACGAAAATACCCTTGGCCCCTATTTATGGATTTCAGTGGCGTTTTCGTAATTATGCTTTTCCGGCCTCTATCGAAAAAGTGACCAACTGTAACCCCATCTATTTTTACCCACTGAATCCAATGGAATCATTTATTTTATGAAAATCCAACTCCTTCCCTCAGATCTGTGCTGGCCGAAATATTGGTCAAAAATTGGAAAAAATGGAGTTTTGTGTTTTAGCTTCTAAAACTTGTACTTTTCCACTTCTAATCCTTTAGTAACTCAAATAAACACTTCTTAATCATGATTCAAAGAAATTTGGGCAGCAAAACCCCTTAGGGTTATAGCTTTCCAAATTTACAAACTTGACCAAAATCACCAAAACCAAACACAAACCTCAATAACAACACCATACTAGTCTAGATCTAAGGTTTGTGAGGTTACCTCTTGAGATCTTGAATCCTCTTTCTCTAGGAATCTCCACTCTCACTTCTTGAGTTAAAAATGGTGTCTTCAAGATCATAGATTCATGAAGAAACATGGTTTAAAGAAGGATCTAGGGAAAATGTTACAATGAAAGCTTAAGAATCAACTCTTACCTTAAGATTTCTTCTTCCTCTTCCCTATAACTCTTCAAAGTTTCTCCAAACTCTCTCCCTCGCTATGTTGAACGAAAATGCATGAAGGGAAGGGAAGAGAAAGCCTTCATAAAAATGCTCTCTTGATTCCCAACCATTGATCTCATCTAAGGTTGTTATAGTTGTTAGATCTCATGTTTTGATGATAATAAAGAATGGCATGAAAAAGATTTGATAAACAAATAAGTTTGAACAAAGTAATAACTGGAAAAATCAACTCTTGAAGCAAGTATTGGAGTAATGAAGAAAGGCCAATAGAAAAAGATGAGAAACTTAATCAGTGGCAAGTTTTCTAAAGGGTTATTGGAGTAATGGACTTAAACTTGAAGTAACCAGAGTCGACCTTCAAGTAACCTGCCAACGATACTCGAGTAATAAGGTAAATGACTCCAAGTTGCTCTTGGCCTGCCAATGTTACTCAAGTAGCTACTCGAGTAACCAGGTAACTCACTGGCAGTTGCTCTCGGCCTGCCAACGTTACTCGAGTAACCAGGTAAAAGTTTTCAAGTTGCTCTCGGCCTGCCAATGATACTCGAGTCTGTACCCGAGTTACTCTGTTTCAAGAAATGTGTTGCTATCGGCATTTTCAACCCTGCCAATGTTACTCGAGGCGCTACTCGAGTAACTCACTGTGGTAAGCAAAACCTGAAGGCATTACTCGAATAACATGAAATGTTTTTCTCACCCTTCACCTCAAGTTACTACTCGAGTATGCAGAGTTATTTAGAAGAAAAACTTCAAGTCACTACTCGAGTATGCAGAATGAATTGGAAGAGAACTTCAAGTCATTACCCGAGTAAAGCTATGCAGAAAATTTATGTTTACTCGAGTAAGGACTCGAGTAACAAGGTATTCAAACTTGAAGTGCTCTCGGCTTTGAAATCCTGCCAACATTACTGGAGTGAAGCATCGAGTAACCTGAAGTTGATTTGAAGGTTTACTTGAGTTGGTACTCGAGTAACTAATGATGAAAAGTTTTCCATACTCGAGTAAGTACCCGAGTAAACAGGTATTTTTAAAGGTTTGAAATTTTGTTTATTCCATGCACTACCCGAGTAATGTTATGTTTGCTTATTGACTTGCAGTTTATGAAAGTTTTCCCGATGATACTCGAGTATGTACTCGAGTAAACTTTAATGAATACTCGAGTATGCAAGTCCAGAAATTTAGAAATCATTCCTACGTTCATTAATTTACTTCCTATATGATTAACCTTTCATTGTATTAGTATTCTTAGCATATTTACAGATAAACAATGAAGAGATCTTACCAAATAAGGAAAGTCAAATGTAACGTTCAAATGTCACCTACCGCCACCTACCACAAATGGATATTTTTCAAATACTGGAAAAGTCAACAGTGGCTGTACACTCTCCAACGGACGAGAAGAAAATGTTCCAACGGTCACTACCGACACTTCTATATATATGGGAACATCCAAACAGAGACAAAAACAAGATCATATACACGAACGCATTATCAAACTCACTACTCTGTTTTATTCATATTTGTAATTCTATGCTTCAGTGATTCTTATTTACTCTGTTAGAGAGATATTTCATTCAAACTCAATATTTGTTATTGAGATAACTTAAGGTTGTGGAACCTTGAGTTGGGATTGGATTACAACTTGTAAGGGGGAGCGAGTATCCAGGCGAAGGAACTTGCTTGTACTGAGGTGCCAAGAACCCACTGAATCTTGGAAGTTATAGTGAAACTTTCAGAGAAGCTCTGAGGACTGGACGTAGGTCAAAGTGGTTGTGACCGAACCAGTATAACTCCCGGTGTACACTTCGGTGATATTTCTCCTTACTCTTTACTGCATTATATTCACTATCAAGTTTTCATATTTGCAACGAAATTTTAGTATCACCCAATTCACCCCCTCTTGGGTGAAACGCTTGCTCTAACATTTGGTATTAGAGCATAGGTCTTCTTGTTAAGGTATAATAACCTAAGAAGGATCCAATGGCAAGCATGGGTGAAGGAATTCTTCCCAATGCAGCATCCATCACTAGACCTCCAGGTTTCAATGGCGAACACTTTTCTTTCTGGAAAGCAAAGTTCAGAGTATTTGTGATGGCTACTGAATATGGGCTATGGGATGTGATTGAGAGTGGAAACTATCAACCTACAAAGATTGTAGATTCTCAGAAAATTTCCAAGACGCCAGCGGAATACGATGAGAATGACAAGAAACTTATCACTCTCAACAGCAAGGCAATTCTGATGTTACAAAGTACTTTAAGTCAAAGTAAGTACTTCAGAATTTGCACACTTCCAACAGTAAAGGAAATGTGAGAAGCTCTGGAAATAGCTCATGAAGGAACTTCAAGAATAAAGGAGAATCAGATCAATACCTTGGTCACTGAATTCGATCTACTTCGAATGAAATCAGGTGAATCAATATCTGAATTTGAACTTAGATATACTCATCTTGTTAATCAACTTGCAGCACTTAGGAAAGTTTATGATCAGCATACCCAAGTACGAAAGATTTTGAATATTCTTTCTAAAGAGTGGGAGGCCAAAGTCATTGCAATAGAAGAAGTAAAAGGAGAATTAATGAGATCAGTTGCTTCTCTATTTGGAAGTCTTTCTGAATATGAAAGCAAACTAAAGTTCAAACGAGAACTAGATGACATTGGTGACAAGAAAAAGAAAGGTCTAGCACTAAAAGCAAAAGAAGGAAATCAAGATGAGGATGAGGAGTTTGACGATGACGAAATGGGCCTAATCATAAAATGATTCAAAAAGTTCTACAAGAAAGGTCAAGGCTTCAAACACTTTCAAAAAGAAGGAACTACCAGTAAAGATCATATCATTTGCTACGAATGTGGAAAACCAGGACATATCAAATCAGAATGTCCAGAACTAAATCAAAAGAGCAAAGAAAAGAGAAAAGGAAAATTCTTTAACAAAAAGAAGGCCTTTGTATTTGCTATATGGGGAGATGGTTCATCTGATGAAGAAAGTGATGAAGAAGAAGTAGCCAATATATGTCTTGTAGCTCAAGAAGAAACAGAAGAAGAGATAAATGATTTTGATCCTACCTATGATGAATTACTCTCTGAATATAATGTTTTACATTCTGAATTCATCAAAGTAGTTAAAGAATTAATTTTTTTCAAAAAGAAAAACAAAGCTCTTGAAATTGACCTTAAAGAAAGTTCAGAAAAGAATTGTGAAAATTGTTCTTCTTTGAAAAAGAAAAACACTGATCTTACAAAAACTCTTGAAAAATGTACTCAAGGAAGTGAGATGCTAAATGTTATTTTAAAAGCTCAACGATTTGTAAATGACCGATCTGGAATTGGATATGACCCAAAATCAGATAAGAGGAAAGGTAGAAAGAAAGCAGGAGGTAAGTCATATTTGAATTATTTCCAGCATTCTGTGCATACATCGAATCCTTTTGCATTTTATAATTACTGTAATAGAAAAGGTCATTATACCTCTTCATGCATTCATAAGAAGAAAGGAAGCATAGGAACCTACAAATGGGTATCTAAAGGCTCATATGTTCAGAAAATTATTTGTACTAACCCAAAAGGACCTAAAAAGATGTGGGTACCTAAGACTTAGTTATTTGTTTGCAGATGTGTCTTAAAGCATCCAAAAACAACAAATGGTACATAGACAGTGGATGCTCTAGACATATGACCGGAGATTTTGAAAGTTTTACCACATTGCAACCTAAGGAAGGTAGAAAGGTAAAATTTGGAGGAAATCAATCCGGAAAGATAGCAGGAATTGGTGAAATCAAAAACGACAAAGGAATCCAAGTCAAAGATGTATATTATGTTGAAGGTTTGTGTCACAATTTGCTGAGCGTAAGTCAAAGTGCAGATAAAGACAACTAGATAATATTTGATTCAGAGGAATGTCTGATTGTCAACAAAAATGACTTACAACTTGATAAGAAGAATATCAAGGCTAAGCTCAAAGCAAAAAGGGAAGGTAATTGTTATACTCTAGATATTAGTAGAAATGAATCTAAAAATTGTTTTCTGAGTAATGCCGATGATAGCTGGCTATGGCATAAGAGATTGGCTCATGTCAATATGTGTCAATTAGGCAAGCTACTTAAAAAAGATTTAGTTATTGGTTTACCCAAAGTAAGTTTCAAAAATGACTTGATTTGTGACGCATGTCAAAAGGGTAAACAAACTAAATCATCTTTCAATTTGAAAAATGAGATTTCAACAAATAGACCACTACAATTATTACATATGGATTTAGTTGGCCCAGCAAGAGTAAAGAGTCTTGTTGGCAACTTATATTCATTGGTCATTGTTGATGATTTCTCCAGATTTACATGGGTTATTTTTCTATCATCAAAAGATGAAACCTTTGAAGAATTTATTTTTTTTGCCAAGAAAGTGTAAAATGAGAAAGGTATGTCCATTGCAGGTATTATGACTGATCATGGTGGAGAATTTGAAAATCAAGCCTTTAAAGAATATTGTGATACAAATGGCATTGATCACAATTTCTCTACTCCAAGGACGCCTCAACAAAATGGAGTCGTGGAACGTAAGAATAGAGTACTCACTGAAAAGACAAGAGCAATGTTGAATGAAAAGAACGTATCTTAAGTATTTTGGGCTGACGCTATGAGTACAACATTCTATATTTCAAATAGGGCATATGTTAGAACAAAACTTGGAAAGACACCATACGAGCTGTACAAAGGAAGGAAGCCAAACATTGCTCATCTACACATCTTCGGTTGTAAGTGTTTCATTCATAATAATGGTAAAGATAACTTAGGAAAATTTGATTCTAAAACTGATGAAGGGATTTTCCTAGGATATTCTAACCGAAGTAAAGCATATAGAGTTTTTAACAAAAGAACCTATGTTGTTGAAGAATCAGTTCATATTGTATTTGATGAATTTGAATCCTCTGACAAAACCATTAATGAAGAACAGGAAGTTGTTTTAAATCAAGAAAATGGTCAATCTATTTCTAAATCTTTTATTCTAGAGGTTGATGAAACTAAGGATGAAGAGCAATCACTAGGACAACCTAGAGCCTGGAAATACAATAAAAGTCATCCCTTAGATCAAGTCATAGGAGATGTAAATGAAGGGATCAAAACTAGAAATAGAATTTTCAATGAAGTAAGTTTTTCTGCATTCATTTCTGAGATTGAACCTTCTAACATTAATGAAGCTCTATCAGACAATGATTGGGTCATAGAAATGCAAGAAGAACTAAGTCAATTTGAAAGAAATCAAGTTTGGGATTTGGTACCCCGACCCAAGGATCATCCAATCATTGGTACTAAATGGGTATTCAAGAACAAACTCGATGAATCCGCAATTATTGTTAGAAACAAGGCAAGATTGGTGGCCAAAGGCTATAATCAGGAAGAAAGGATTGATTATGAGGAAACGTATGCTCCAGCGGCTAGATTGGAAGCTATACACATACTCTTAGCCTTTGCATACATCAAAGGATTCAAACTCTATCAAATGGATGTAAAGAGTGCATTTCTAAATGGCTACATTATGGAAGAAGTATATGTAGAACAACCTCCAGGTTTTGAGGATGTAACTAAACCTGAACATGTTTTCAAACTCAAAAAGGCTTTATATAGTTTAAAACAAGCTCCTAGAGCATGGTACGAAAGGCTCAGTAAATTTCTTATTGATCAAGGTTTTGTATGAGAAAAAGTTGATACAACACTTTTTATAAAACGAAAACGTGATGATATTTTGATTGTTCAAATATATGTTGATGACATTGTTTTCGGTGCTACTAATGAATCTCTGTGCAAGGAATTTTCTGAGATAATGCAGGGAGAATTTGAGATGTCAATGATGGGAGAATTGAATTTCTTTCTTGGTTTGCAAATCAAATAAAGAAAGAATGGAATCTTTATATCTCAAACAAAGTATTTGAAAGAGTTGTTGAAGAAGTATGGAATGGATGAAGCAAATGGCACGGACACGCCTATGAGCTCAACTACGTTGCTTGATGCTGATGTCAAAGGGAAAGACTACAACATCACAAAATACAGAGGAATGATTGGATCATTACTCTATCTCACGGCAAGTAGACAGGACATACAATTTAGTGTTGGCATATGTGCAAGATATCAATCAGCACCAAAGGAATCACATGCCGAAACTGTCAAACGAATCTTTAGATATCTTGCTGACACACCAGAATTGGGTCTGTGGTATCCCAAAGGAAGAAGTGAATATCTAGTTGTATATTCAGATTCTAATCATGGAGGATACAAAATAGACAGAAAGAGCACCAGTGGACAAGGACAATTTCTTGGAGGATCTCTTGTCTCATGATTCAGCAAGAAACAAAATACAGTATCTCTTTCATCAACGGAAGCTGAATATGTTGCAGTCTCAAGTTGTTGTACACAAGTGATATGGTTAAAACAACAACTACAAGATCTTGGTATTTATCTCAAAGAAATACCAATCTATTGTGACAATACCAGTACGATAAGCTTGGCAAAGAATCAAGTTCAACATTCTAGAACCAAGCATATCAATGTTAGACATCACTTCATCAGAGATCATGTCCAAAAGAAAGATGTGAAAGTAATATTCATTCCTACTCATCTTCAACTAGCTGATATATTCACTAAACCCCTTGCAAAAGATCAATTTCTATATATTAGAAGAGAATTGGGAATGGTAAATCCCAATGAGTTGTAAGTTATTTCAATTTCTCATAAAATTAGATGAAGTCATTTGATAATGTTTTGATGATTACTAATTTAATCATCGGAGTATGTAGAAACTTGTTTGCAGGAAGATTGAAACTCTGTTTTGAGAAATAAAAACAGAGGTCATCAGAGGACACCTTTACTGGAGTACCAACTTCAAGTAAAGACTGACAGTGAAGCATTACCCGAGGAACAACTTGAAGTAAAGAAGCACTTTACTCGAGTAACTACTCGAATAATGGTCTTCCAAAACTAGAAGTAACGCATCAAGTTTCTTGGAATTTGAATCAAACGGTTCATTGGTGAGAACTGAACAGTCCAATCTGAAAATGAAAGGTTACCTGAGGCGAGCCTTGAGTAAACTTGAAGCTTACTCGAGTAAGGACTCGAGTAACTGCAAGTCCAGAATATCAATTTGATGAGAAACGACTCAAATCTACTCTAGATTGGCTACAAAATGATCGAGGGAACATACATGGATAATTACAATATTAGTCATGCCAGGTACGCAACTTAAATGAATTATTTTAGAAATTTTCTGTATGATCACTCGAGTAGGGACTCGAGTAAACATGCAATTTACTCGAGTAAGGCCTCGAGTAATGTCGGGTTCTAGGTCTTTATCTGTTGCAAACTCGGTCATTTCCACAAAATCTCCTCGAGTAAATCACTCTGTCCTCTCATAAAAACTTTTCACAATCACTTCCCTACTTAATTTCCGTCAAAACCCATCGATTCTTATCTCCAGAAACCTCCTATTCTACTCAAAATCACTTGCCCTATATCGCATTTTTCTAGCTCTGTTTTCTGAGTTTCTCAACTTTCACTGTTTCAAGATGGTTAGAACCAAAAATCTTACTCCCACAGATTCTTCTGGATCCCCACAACTCACTGATCCTCTTTCTTCTCCTCCCAGAAAGAGAATAAAACTCACTCCTAGATCCAAAGCCAAAGTCCAACCCAAACCTCAACCGAAACCGAAACCAAAAGGGGTTGTAATCAAAGAGCCAGTAGTTACAAGGGCTCAATCCAGGAAGAGCACCTCTACTGGGAGGGGCAAAAGTGCCAAATATCTTTCTCCTCCACCTTCTGATTCCTTAACCCCCTCCTTCACACCAAAACCTCCTAAAAACCCCAAATATGATGTGAATATAACTAAGACAATGGCTGGCATTCTGGATCAGCTTAAGAAGGGGCCATCTTTAAAGAAATCAGAACTGCCAGAAGAGGAGATCACCAAACCTCCAAAGGGGTTTAATGTCAACAAACTGGAAGAGTCCCCGAAGTACCTCACTCAATTCTCCAGGAGAAAAGTGTGCAAGACACACTATGTGGATCTCAAAGTACTTTAGGAAGTATTGAAGCATGATCTTAGTCCCTTTTTAGAACCATTCATGCCTTGGCTTTCCATTAGACTTCCTTTTTGTACAAAAGTAGTCACCCATTTTTACTGCAATCTTGAGATTTTAGATGAACCAAATAGATCTTCAGCTGAGGAAGAAATGACTACCACTGTTAGAGGCTAAAAGATACTCATCTTACCCTCTAGGATAAATTTTTTGGTTAGGAATAGAGAACCCCCAGATGATATTTACTCCAAACTTGACTCAAACCAAATATTCTCTGTCCTTAAACCTGGTGAGCTTGTTGGCCCTTTAAATTTCAAACCTAGTGATATGTGTGATCATCACAGGGTTCTATGGTATATATACTCTAGATCCCTTGTGAATAAAGCCAACAACTATACCCACTTCTCTGATAGGGACTTTAGATGGTTTGCTTCCTTACTCCTGAAGGAATAGAAAGATTTGGGAGAGTATATCTTTTCTGAAATGAAGAGGTACAGAGTGGATGGGAAAGCTACCACATCTATGCCATATCCTCAGATTGTTTCACTCATTCTGAAGGAGAATAAGATATGGTATCTGGAGAGCAAAGAACATATTGAGAGGATTACTCTGGTTGGGAGAAATCAAATTGGCAAGCTCAACATTGACCTTCCTCTCAAGAGTCCTCTGGAGTCTGGGTCGAAGAAGAAGAAGACTGAGACTGAAACTAGCAAGATGGATGACACTCAGTCGTCGGCTTCAGCTGCCACTACATCATCACCATCTTTCCTCAATGCCACACTTCAACATTTCATGGAGAATATGCTCAGAGAATTCCATGTGGATATTGCAAACACGAATTCTGAGTTAATAACACATATGAATCACAAGATGACTGAGTTGGTTGAGAAGATGGATAAGGGGCACGAAGAGTTGCTAGCTGAGCAACGTGCCCAGGGTGAGACATTGAGATTGATTTTGGTACGACTGGATTCTTTGGGTCCCGGACCTTCTGCCGGTCCATCATCTTCTGCACATGACACTTCTTCATCTCCAGAGCACATACCATCCCCAGAGCATATACCACCACCTCCAGAGAACATTCCTTCTGATATTCATCACTCTGAGGTTGAGCCACCTATCCCTCCAGTTTCTAGTCCACCTGAGCCAAAACCCGAAGATATCCTATGCTCGGTGGATAACCCCGAAACAAATGAGACCATCCATATCATTATTGATGATTCACCACCTAAACCTCAGCCTGAACCCTTTCCTAAACCCATTCCATCTCCTACACATACAGAGGAAATATCTCCTTCATCCTCTGATCATCATACTCTCGGTGGTACTGAAGAGGTTAAGACTACCACTATGATTGTCTATCATCCTTCTCCTATTCCTCCAAGAGGAGACATCCATATCCCTCCACTGAATCTTCCTGAACCAGAATCTTCTAGTTTCTTTGACTCTTCTAGTTCAAATGGTTCTTTGGTTCTTCCAGTAAAGCCTATCTCCATGGTCAAGCCTTCCAATCCTCCTCTTGAATGATGAAGACAAAAAGGAGGAGAAGAACTTGAGAGTGATTTTATGGAAGTTTCTGAGTCATTTTGGGTATTTTGGGTGTATATGGGATTTAGGGAGCTTTTTCAATTTATAACTTTTCATCTTGTAATGAAATGTTTAAGTTTAATGCAAGTTTATTTAAGTTATGAATTTATTTCAAGTCCATTTTAGCTTTTAAATTATAATACATTGTGGAACTAATGAGCTTGTTGTGTATGCAAGGTGTATGTTATGATTTCAAAAACACTTTGAATCTAAACTTAACAAGGTTTTCAAAATTATCATTAAATTCAAGAAGTATTTATTTGAGAACTTAGTTTCAAAATTCTTGTTCAAAATCATCAAGTTTTGTCATCATCAAAAAGGGGGAGAATGTTAGATCTCATGTTTTGATGATAACAAAGAATGGCATGAAAAAGATTTGATAAACAAATAAGTTTGGACAAAGTAATAATAGGAAAAATCATCTCTTGAAGCAAGAATTAGAGTAATGAAGAAAGGCTAAGAGAAAAAGATGAGAAACTTGATCAGTGGCAAGTTTTCTAAAGGGTTACTCGAGTAATGGACTTAAACTTGAAGTAACCAGAGTCGACCTTCAAGTAACCTGCCAACGATACTCGAGTAAGTACTTGAGTAATAAGGTAAATGTAACTTGAGTAGCTACTTGAGTAACTAGGTAACTCACTGACAGTTGCTCTCGGCCTGCCAACGTTACTCGAGTAGTTACTCGAGTAACCAGGTAAAAGTTTTCAAGCTGCTCTCGACCTGCCAATGATACTCGAGTCTGTACTCGAGTTACTCTGTTTCAAGAAATGTGTTGCTCTCGGCATTTTCAACCCTACCAATGTTACTCGAGGCGCTACTCGAGTAACTCACTGTGGTAAGCAAAACCTGAAGGCATTACTCGAATAACATGAAATGTTTTTCTCACCCTTCACCTCAAGTTACTACTCGAGTATGCAGAGTTATTTAGAAGAAAAACTTCAAGTCACTACTCGAGTATGCAGAATGAATTGGAAGAGAACTTCAAGTCATTACCCGAGTAAAGCTATGCAGAAAATTTATGTTTACTCGAGTAAGGACTCGAGTAACAAGGTAATCAAACTTGAAGTGCTCTCGGCTTTGAAATCCTGCCAACATTACTGGAGTGAAGCATCGAGTAACCTAAAGTTGATTTGAAGGTTTACTCGAGTTGGTACTCGAGTAACTAATGAAGAAAAGTTTTCCATACTCGAGTAAGTACCCGAGTAAACAGGTATTTTTAAAGGTTTGAAATTTTGTTTACTCCATGCACTACCCGAGTAATGTTATGTTTGCTTATTGACTTGCAGTTTATGAAAGTTTTCCCGATGATACTCGAGTATGTACTCGAGTAAACTTTAATGAATACTCGAGTAACTACTCGAGTATGCAAGTCCAGAAATTTAGAAATCATTCCAACGTTCATTAATTTACTTCCTATATGATTAACCTTTCATTGTATTAGTATTCTTAGCATATTTACAGATAAACAATGAAGAGATCTTACCAAATAAGGAAAGTCAAATGTAACGTTCAAATGTCACCTACCGCCACATACCACAAACGGATATTTTTCAAATACTGGAAAAGTCAACAGTGGCTGCACACTCTCCAACGGACGAGAAGAAAATGTTCCAACGGTCACTACCAACACTTCTATATATATGGGAACATCCAAACAGAGACAAAAACAAGATCATATACACGAACGCATTATCAAGCTCACTACTCTGTTTTATTCATATTTGTAATTCTATGCTTTAGTGATTCTTATTCACTCTGTTAGAGAGATATTTCATTCAAACTCAATATTTGTTATTGAGATAACTTAAGATTGTGGAACCTTGAGTTGGGATTAGATTACAACTTGTAAGGGGGAGTGAGTGTCCAGGCAAAGGAACTTGCTTGTACTGAGGTGCCAAGAACCCACTGAATCTTGGAAGTTATAGTAAAACTCTCAGAGAAGCTTTGAGGACTGGACGTAGGTCAAAGTGGTTGTGACCGAACCAGTATATAACTCCCGGTGTACACTTCGGTGATATTTCTCCTTACTCTTTACTACATTATATTCACTATCAAGTTTTCATATTTGCAACGAAATTTTAGTATCACCCAATTCACCCCCCCTCTTGGGTGAAACGCTTGCTCTAACAATAGTGACACATGCCAATCACCATACTTGCCTCCATGCTTGCACCATACTTCCCTTTTGTATGCACTCAACCTTGCCATACTTCCCTTTTGTGTACACTCAACCTTGATTATCATTTCCTTCTTCCTTGGTTGGCCAAAAATGTGCTCCCTCTTATGCTCCAACTAAATCAAGTGTTCCTTCCATTTACTCAAGTCAATTGGTGTAAAAGTTGGCCACCTAACCTTATGACATAAGTAAGGACTTATGACACAACAATTATCTCCATCATCTTTCATGTGGTGTTGACACTTGGTCTCTTTGGATTTTGACACTTGTCTTCTCCTCCTTCATCCCTTAATTTCTAAAATAATTAAGAGAAAAAAGGAAGATTACTTTATTTCTTAAATTTTCGGAATAATGCCAATTCTAACAGATTTTCTGCCTTAACTTTGAAAAATCATAACTAATTTTGTAGACATTGTTTCGAGGCGATTCAAAAGCCTATGGAACCCTCATTGAGTCTAGTTTCAAGAAAAAATATGGAATTTTACTGGATAGGATCATATTATTCCCAGATTTTCAATCTTTGACCACTGCTCCAGAAACTTTCCAGATTTTCTGGATTAACTTCAAAAATTCATATATTTTTGTACATAGCTTCAATTGAGTCATATGACCTATCAAATTAAAGATTAGGATGTTTAATTTCACCTTGTAAAATTTCATAATTTTTGGTCATCATTTGTTCTTCTAAAACTATATGACAATCTCACTGCCTCGTAGGCGATTTCACTGAAAATACTATTCAACTTTCAATTTTCAATATTTAATTCCTTTGGCCTTAAATATTCACCATTTCATTGAATATATATAATAATTACAATATATTCTTGGTGAATAAAATTTGGGATGTTACAATTAGCTTTTTGGAAAATAACTTGTAGGGAAAAAGTAAAAAATTGATTTTAGTTAATAGATTTTGAGGAATAGCTTTTGAAAATGTAGGAAAAAAATATCTTCTCGAAAAATATGTTTTTCAACCTTAAAATCATGATTTTCAAGTCAAACCATGATTAGGGAAAATTTGAGAGTGTATGGTGCTTGTTTGGTAAACAACCAACCATATTTCCAGAAACCCTTTTTTGTAAGCCAATACAAAACGCCTCTCACAAGTTTATCTCATAAATCATAAAAACACTTCTAAAAAACGAAAACAGACATGCACCTTGAGTGCATACGATAGAATGATATATATACTTATAAAAAAATAGTTCAGGTACAAAAGTACTCATAAGGTTTTTTATCGGAAATGCATCCAATCCAACACCGTATGCTTTTGAAGGGGGCAAAAAATACCTCTAAACTTTCAAAATGTGAGTAAAAATATTAGAACCGTTAAATATAACATAACACCATTACTTTTTTGTGGTGGACATACACTATTTTGGCATATGTATATATAACGGTGTTAGGTTATATTGTCATTTTTGCTCCCATATTAAATATTCATATGTATTCTTACATCTCTAAAAAGTATATGGTGCAAGATGCATTTTTAATAAAAGCTAATTTGTATTTACGAATAGCCATATGTACCAATTTTAACGGATGGATCAATAGTTGTAGTAGGGTGCCTATTTTTTCAACCATATCCACATAAGCCACAGATGCATTATCACATCAGGCCCACTTTCTATCTTTCATTCAAGAAAATTGCATTTCCACCACATTAATTTAAATATAATTGAAAAGCATAATAATTCAAAAAAAAAAAAACCTTTCACATCATAGTTAAATATTTAAATACAATGATCTCCTGCGCTCGATCTTGATATCTTTGATAAATCCAATATGGATAAATTGAAGATTCTTTGTTCAAGAAAAGAAGTAGTGGTGGAACGAGTAATTTTCCGGCAAGGCACATGGGAAGCAGCCCTTGATGATGACATAAATCAATAAGAATCGTTCATCAATAAAGTGGTCCCATTGGTTGACACAAAAAGAAAATAATAATAAAAACAAAGTGGTTCCACTGTACTCAATAAGATAGTATGCACTACGCGTGGAAGGAGGTAGAATCATTTAACCTTGCATGTATTATTGTCACTTTATGGGTAGCTAGGTGGCATTCTTTTCCGGCTGACATTTTTCACGTGACTAAAACCCTACAACAAATCAATCATTTATCAATTTTTTTTTGATGGTTTATGCAATGGACCATTTTTAGCCTTCGGTGCACCCACCTTCCAGGTATCCGGCTTTAACCTGAAGGCCAACGCCGGATTTACCAACATGGGCCCCCGACAACCGACTAGTCCTGACGCCCCCAATCTAATAGGCCCGACAGGAATTCACCTCTTTGAGGCGCCCCAGGGGAGAAAGTTCCTAATGGAAATTCTTTACACCTTCCGTTTCCTGGGATCGAACCCAGGAACGGATTGGTGTGGCGCAGATGCCTACCCATCTACACCAACTTCTATTGATATCATTTATCAATTTTTAATAGGGAAAAGCTATCTCACAAATATCTATATTATTTGTTCTCATTTTTATTTTAGTACCTATATTTTTTCTCTCTATTAAATCTTTTAACTTTGTTTTGTAAAAGCTCTTAATTATAGGGTTAACAGTGCTAACAGTACCTATATAACAACGTTATAGAGTTAACAGGGCTAACAGAATAAAATTAAAAGATCTAATAAAGAAAGAAAAAAATATAGATATGTATCAAAATATTTTTTTTCCTTTATAATATAACAATTATATCTGCCAAAAATATTTCCTTATTTTTAATTGAAATTTTCATATTTATAATTTTTTAAATCAAATATATTCATAACTTAATTTTTAGTAACATTTTTAAACCTATATATTATTAAATATATTTTTGTAAATGTCATCTCTCCCATTCATCAATTAGAGGATCGCATGTTTCAAAGGTAACAAAAGGAGCGTGTCTGCATTTGTAATATCTTCGGTCCCCATATATTGTTGCCCAAAAAATTGTTCCCATATAATCACCGGATGCTTTCAATCAATGATTTTGAATGTTGTCAAATAAAAATTACAAATATTAAGAATGTCAAAAAGAAGGAGTTTAAGTTCTAACCTGCAATTTGTTTTTTTAAAACCTGAAATTTTAATTAGAAATTTACTACCTCAATGTTTTTTTTTTTGGTCGAAAACTACCTCAATGTTTTCACATCTATCGCTTTTGGGGTGTTATGCTCCCAATTGACCCAATTAATGTGTCACTATTATTTAAACTTTTTTATAATATTCAATTAGTCAATTATTACTTTGTTCCTTTCACTCTACAAAACGAAACGAAACAAAACAAAATATGTCTGTATGTGTCTTATTAATCAGCAGTCCCCACATATTTTTATCCAGAAGACAATTGGTCCACACGTATACAGTACACATCAATTTTATTAATATATGTATATATATTTAAAAATATAATCATGTCAGAAAAGGAGTTTTAATCCAGTTTGATTTAATTTAATAAAAATAGTAAAATTAGAAAAGTAGATGGAGGGAATGAAGTATAAGGATTTTAAAAAAAAGAAAAGAAAAATTTCATACAGGGACCACTGTAGCAAATTAATTTCCATTAATTCCCAAAAAATATGAATTTTCACCGCACTCAAGTAAAAGGATAATAATATCTCTTTTAAAATCAAAGGAGAAAGGATCTAATTTGCAAGTGACAAACACATTATAAACAAGTGAAATTAATTTATTAACAATAACATATTGGAGCATCATCAAGTCAAATTACATTTGCAAGTAACGACCACATCATGAACAAGTGAAATTCCATTTTTCCACCAAATACCATCTTGAAATTGTTCACAAGACTATTCCACTTATTTATAGAAGTATTCCACTTGTTCATGATGCGTTCAACTCTTGCAAATCAGGTTGTTTCTCCTTTGATTTTTGAAAGGGTTATTTTATCATTTTACTTGACAAATTAATTTCATTGCAAACCCACCAGACTACAGTGAAATTTTAGATTTCTCTAGTTTCTAATAGGAATTACTCCCTCCGGTCTTAAATATAAGACAAAGTTAACTTTTTTTTTTGGAGAGATTAAGGAAGTTAAGTAAGTTACTTAATCATATCATATATTGTGTATTCTTAGATTATATATTAGTTTATTTGTCAAACTAAAGGAAAAAAATATATAAATACTCTAAAGTAATTTAATTAGCTTCCTTAATCTCTCAAAAAAAAGGCAACTTTGTCTTATATTTAGGACCAGAGGAGTAATTTGCTACAGTGACCCTTATTTAAAATTTTCCCTTAAACAAAGTGGTCCATTCATGTTGATTAAAGGAGTGACTTTACTATCAACTTAGATAAACTAATACTATTAGTAGAGAGAAGTGGATCCTCTGGCTTTTTTCTCCTTTTCTTCTCATAACCTTATCTCCACCCTTAAATTAAAACATGAATTATTCAAATTTAATATATTATAAAACTATTATGCAGTAACTTAATCAAGTGATTCAGATTTAATATTTTACTCACTCTCCTACTTTAACATGTTGGAGGAGATTAGTCATTGCTACAAGTATAGTTGATTAATTACTATCTTTAACATACAAGAGCTTCTTTTATGACCAGCTCAGAATTAATATATATATACTAATGAAAGTTCTGACCTTCTTTTTTAAAATCTCAATAGTGTTATAAATGAGTGAAATTAACATATATATGTAACTCATTTTCTTATTTAGTTTAATTTCCTATTTTATCAATTTTTATCTAAATTAGACACAAAAAGTTCACGATCGACCTTAAACCTCTGGAAAGACTATTTTGCAGCATACATGACATCCGTTAATTAGAGAATCAGATATGTGTGGTTGAAAGAACGCCTAGGACAAGACAAAACGAAACAAAACAAAACGTGCATAAATAGATGCTCCTACTTCTGACAAGTTGTTGATTGAGGTGATAAACAGCCTCGCCTCATAAGGAGGAGAACAGAAGTTCGAATATCGGGAAGTGCATTTGTTGGAAGAGGTAAAAACCTTTTGCGCTCTAAGCTTCGAAAGGGGAAACCCTTCATATTATAAAAAAAAAAAGTACTCTAAAATTAAAAGAAAAAATATTGTAAAATTGTGCAATTATGATTTTTAAAAAAATCTTAAAATAATTTAGACTTGAATAATCTCATGCCCAATCAAAATTTCACTCATTTTATGTAGAATATAATAATTAATAGAAAAAAGAAAAAAAATATTCAGGAAGTGGGGCTACTAGAGAGAGGTACTACAGTAGCTTAAACTTATAAATCACATCTCACTTTTAAAAATCTCTAATCTAATATGGGACTCATGACATATTCCCTCAGGATTAGCTCTATAAATAGATGCTCCTACTCCTCAATTCCTCACAACCAAAGCCAACCCTAAAGTCTTCCAAATCCCAGACAGCCAAACCTAGCAAAAAATGAAGACTAATGCACTCCTTGCATTATTCTTCTTCTCCGCCGCTCTCTTTGCCATCACCACGGCTGAGATAGTGTATGACTCAGACGGTGACCTCCTAAAGAATGGAGGCAATTACTACTTATTGCCACCTGGTTTAGGAGGTCAGGCAATTCAAGGTGCCTTCATTCATAAAAGTGATAGCTCGTGCTCACTCGCCGTCGTCATGAAGTTGTTGTACAATAATGGCTGGCTAACAAGGATTGCATCCCCATATCTCACGCTTCACGTTACTACCGAATTTCCTTTGTGGATATCATTTTCTCAGTTGCCATTAGGCTCATGCACTAAGAATCCTCATTGGGTGGTTACAAGGGTCTCAGAGTTTGGTGAATCTGTGATGGTCGGAGACGCCAATAAATATCCCTTTCCTCTTTCTGGTTGGTTCTTTATTAAGCCCTATGATTCTGCTAAGTTTCACTATAAGCTTGTCTTCTGTCATGAACATGGTAAGTGCGGACATGTTGGTGTCAAGACTGATAGCAATGACAACAACCGTTTGGTTGTCACAGAAGACGAAAATGCAGAACCATTGGTACTCAAGTTCGTCAAAGAAACCAGTGATGAGGTTGTCGCCTCTGATATATCAATGGTGGTCTGAACTGTGAATCCTGCAGAATAAACATCTCTGGGCGTCCTAGCTATATATATATATATATATATATCTCCAGAGTGTCAAAATAATACTACCGTCGGTCCTTGACATACGATTTCATTCGAACGAGATTTTATATCAAGCATCGGAGGTAGTAATATTAATAATAAAGGTGACGTGTTTGTGTGTGATTCATTCCCAGCTTTGTTGTTCCATGAAATAAAACAATATCTACTTATAGAAGTTGTCTCAGCCTAAATAAAAAGCTATTGTTATGTTATATATGTTTGTCTGATGATTCTAATATTTTAACCAATATATCTATTATGGCTTATTAAAACGTTCTTAATTGGATTGTGTTGAAATTGATATCATTTAAAGTCAAGAAAGAAATAAGTGAAAGTGAAACATTAAAAGGTGATACTGTTCTAATGAAAAATTGTAGTAAAATATTAACGTCGACACTAGTTTTTTTTTTTTTTTTGATATTATCACCGGTATCTAGTTCAGGGTTCGGGGATATCTCTCTTAACACAAGTGTCTCCTATGGAACTTAAAATCGAGACCCAGAGGGATCGCCCTGCTAGACCAATTCTATGTTGGTCGTCGACACTGGT
Organism: Inga oerstediana; assembly: GCA_963210345.1. Lineage (NCBI taxonomy): Eukaryota > Viridiplantae > Streptophyta > Magnoliopsida > Fabales > Fabaceae > Inga > Inga oerstediana. Next base: position 85,071,845 of record OY723399.1, read on the forward strand.
TTTATACGTACATATAGCTTTATATATTCGCCAACATTAATTCCCAAATCATACCATGTAGCTTTAAATAAGTCAATATGCTTTCACAATATGAGATTTAAATGCACAATTTTTAATTGAAATTTTCTTATATTGTATAAACTATTATTTGTAATTTATTTTCAAAAGACTAGCCAGTTATAAAGAGAAAGAGCCTTTTGAAGTACAATGATGGAATAAAAGTGGAATGAAATGGAAATTGGTTTTGAAAAATATGATAAAAACCTCCTAAAACAATGGATTTCATCTATCCTTTGTTTTAAAATATTTTTATGAGTGTGCTAGTTTGAAAAAAAAATACCCAAAAGATCATTTGAACTAGCTTGAGTTAGCTAAATTGATTCTTCCACACTTGGTAGAAATTAATCCCTCTAACCGAAACTCAATATAAAACACTAGCAATCGCAACTAAAGTCCCTGAAAATACCAAACCTCAAACACCGTTGAGTTTAATGCATTAATTAATGATTATTCCTAGATCTAGAAAATAATTACTTCTTAAAACACTATTAAAAATCACTTTGGATGCAATTTATGAAATCACCAAGTTTTCTAAAATACCAAACTCTATCAACCGATGAATTTAACACCAAAAGAGAGGAACCCCTAATCTAAAGATGCTATTAAGCACTCTTAGTGTGTGATTATGAATTAGTTGATGCAATTAGTTCCAATGCAATCAAAATCAACTCAATATCCAAACAACACCATGCAAGAATAGAGAGAATCAAGAGAATTACAATGAAACATATATGTAACCACATATATTGTTGAGCACAATGTTCAACATAAATTAATTTAAATCATAAATTGGTTCAAACAAAGATTAAACCAAACATATTAGTCTTAACTATAAATTACAATTCCTAAAACAAAGAAATAATAAATATATGATCAAGCGAAAAACTAAAACTAAAACTCCCATTGGTAGCTCCAAACATCAAGACTCAAACCATTACTCTAAGTAAAGATAGGCTCAGCCACAGCAAACCATCATTACAGCTTCACCAAATAAAATCATCTTCAAATTCCAAAGAGCAGCCATGAAAACAAACAACCACAGCAGAGACAAAATCAATGGGCAATTAAATTAGAACTCTGTGGTGAGCTTACACTGGACATATAAAAATCAGGGGAGCCACAGTTTGGACAGGGGATCTTGTGGCGGTGAAGTTGAGGCTCGCCGGAGATGGGGAAAGGAACAGTGATGATTGGTTGGAGTAAGTGAAGGTGGTGTTGAACCGAAGACTCCTCGCGGCTGAGCGTACCTCCTCTCAGCTCTGAAAACTCGATCTAGTCGCCGGAGGTTGAGGAAGTATGGCGGACAATGGTGATGGAGGTGGGAGGCTACTGGCGACGGTGAGGATGCTTGGTGATGGAAGGTGATGAGGGTGGTGTATGGTTTTTGGTAAAGAGATCAGGAGCTTGCAGCAGTTCGTCTCAATCCCGACTCCCAGCTCCTCCGTTCTGTTCTGTCGCGGCTGTGATCTCTATCTTCAGTTGAAGAGAGCAATGGTGCAATGTGTGAAGGAAGGAGGTCGCCGGCTGTGGAGCAGCGATGGTGATGAGAGGATGAAGTTTTGCCGCCGTCGCTCCTGCGAATCCCCACTCTCAGCTCTCTGTGATTCCCCTCTCCCTGGTCTCTCAGCCCAATTCTGCTTTTCTTTGTCTCCAGCTGTGTGGGTGTAGTTTTAAGATGTGAAGATGAAAATGGAGGGACGGGGTGCACGCAGATGAAAGGGAAAGTGAGAGAGGGAATAATTAAAGGTAGTGAAAGAGATGGGGGGTGGAGGCGGGAAAAGGAAAGAGATGGGGGGGAGGGCGGGAAAAGAAAAGGATAAGGGGGTGGGGGCGGGATGGGTTCTGATTGGTGGGGAAGGGATAGAAAATCTATTTTTTTTTTATTTAAAAAAAGGGTCAGGTGTGGCGCCTGACCAGGCAGGCGCTATACCTGACCAAATTTTTTTTTATTTAAAAAACGTGTCAAGTGTGGCGCCTAACCAGGCAGACGCCACACCTTACAAAATTTTTTTTAGTTTAAAAATTGGTCATGTGGGCCAGGAGCCACACCTGACCATAAAAAATTTTTTTTTAAAAATGGGTCAATGTGGCGCCTGGCCAGACAGGCACCATATCTGACTATAAGATACTATGGCGCCTGGCGTGCCAGGTGCCACAGCTGGTCATGTGTGGCGCCTGTCTTGGCAGGCGCCACACTTAGCCTCACCAGCTGTGGCACCTACCCTCCCAGGCGCCACAGCTAGTAAAAAAACATAAAATATAAAAAAAAAATAAATAAGCAGCTGTGACACTTTATTAAGGAAGGGCCACAATATGTGTGCCACCTTTCAACCTTTTTGTAGTAGTGTGAATTGGGTGATGTGATAAATTTTTGCTTGATGTGGTGATATAAAAATTGTAGTAGACAGAGTAGAGTTGAGAAGATTGGAACACAGAGAATTATACTGGTTCGGCCTAAAAACCAGGCCTACGTCCAGTCCTCAGAGATCAAGACCTACTGAGATTTTCACTATTCTTCTAAGATTCAATGGGCTCTCAGAATGCCACAAAACAACAATTGTCCTCGAACGGACTACGAGCAGAAATATTCTCTCACTAAGAAATTTCTCTCCCCTTACGACAAGTCTTACGTGCATAAAAACAACCTATGACCTTTCCCACTTGCTTACGTATACAAGTCTTATGAGTAGCAACATTCTCTCCTGCTTATACCACTGTAAGTCTTACGAGTAGAAACGTTCTCTACTGCTTGTATCTTATAAGTCTTATGAGTGGAAGATTTAACTAGGAATTCTCTCAATTGCTTCTCTCGTAAGGATATGTACCCTCTCAAGGTCCCAATACCTTGAGATCAAATAAACATAGAATTTGAAATGTATATAGACTCTCTTACAAAGCAAATGTGATAAACACTGAAGATCAATATGAATACAGAGAAAATATGAATAACAGAGACTCATGTATTTGCTTGTGAATTCTTGTGCTTAGTTGTTATCTTCGATCTCTCTGAAACTCTGTATTTATAGATGTTCAGTTTTGCCCGTTTAAATAGCGATCATTGAGGAGCGGGGCATGTTACTGTGGAACGGCATGCGTACGTTTGAAAACTTTGAATGTGGTAGGTACATGCTTGTCATGATGTTATCTGCCGTTGTTTGACTTCCTTTGTGTCAGTTTATTTCAACGTTCATCCTCCTGTATCACACTTATAAAACATTCAAAATGATGTTAAATAATAATAATAAGTGATGATAAGATAAATAAATAACATTAAACCATATTCGGATTGAACGCTGTAAGACTGGTGCATTTTCTCTTCTGGCAGAGTATCACTCAAACATGGATGGGTTCACTCGAGTGATCTCACCATTTTTCTCCTTGTTCTTCAGTTTTGAACTTGCACTCGCATAGGATTTTAGAGAGATAGTTTTCTCACTCGCGAGCGATGTGGGGCCTCACTCGAGCACAACTCCTTCTGCTCGAGTGGCCTTGCATTTTACACTAGGAGACTCTTCTCTGGACAGCACTCGCATACCATTTTATCAAGAGTTAGATTTTGTACTCGCAGGTGATGTGGGTCCTTACTCGAGCACACATACCCCTGCTCGAGTGAGAAGAATATTCTCATGTAATATACCCTTATGATCAGTACTTGTATCAGAATTTGAGAGAGTTGGATTTCTCACTCGCGAGTGCTGATATGTCACTCGGGCATAAGAAGTCTCACTCGGGCATACTTGTGATTCTCTAATCTTTATGACTCTCGGCCAAACACTTGCAGTCCTTCACTCGCTTGAGCTCGAGTACAAAAGGGCTTAATGCTCGAGTAATGATGACAATGCTCGGGTATATCAGAAGGAATGACAGGAATTGCTCTTGGCCAAGCACTCGCAGTGCCTCACTCGCATGTGCTCGAGTACAAAACAGCTTCATGCTCGAGTATTAATTTCACTGCTCGAGTGCATCAAAGAAGAATGACAGGAATTGCTCTCGGCTAAGCACTCGCAGTTTCTCACTCCCATGTGCTCAAGTGAGAAAGACTCTTCTACTCGAGTGAATTAATAAAAAATGACAGTAGCATGCTCTCGGGCAAACACTTTCTGGCTATCACTTGCATCTGCACGAGCATAAAAGAGTTCTATGCTCAAGTCCTAGACTTGTGCTCGAGTACATTAGTTAATTTTGATAGCAAACATCACAGAACTTTGCCATATGCATTTGGTAACTTTGTAAACATTCCTTAGACTTATAAAACTATGATTTGCACACAATTGTCTTTTGTTATCATCAAAACTTGGGATCTAACATTCTCCCCCTTTTTGATGATGACAAAACCTTTGTGATCGGATTTAAGAAAAAAAATTGATTAAGGTGAAAGATTTTTGATATACAACATCAATGTTCCAAATGCAATTTTCACCAAATTTTAGATTCAATTTCAAATTTTTACACTTATCTACATATGTTCCCTGCAATACTTCCTCTGGACACTTAACAACCAAGATAAGCATAGTATCACAGAAACAATCAAAAACTTAAACAGAAAAACTTGATAACATGAAAATAGCCATTAATGATAAACTTATAAACATACAATAGTCAGCATAAATTATTAACTACATTAACTACCCATAAACCCCGTATACAACAATAATATTATCAAAAACCTACCCCTTACACAAAAACTACCCAAACACCCAATACATCCCATGATAGCTCAGAAAACCATCACACATCCTTCTCCCCCATTTTGTCAACATCAGAAGGGGGTTGAGGAAAAGTGATATCAGATGATAGGATAAAGGGTACCTAGCAGTGGAAGGGTCATCTGGCACTGGCACAAAGGGTGGAGATGATGGCTGTGGAACAGAGGCTGAAGGTGGTGGTAAAGACGATCGATCATAGGTGACATCAACATTAGAGTCTGGATCGGTGAAGAGAACATGTGTCTGTGGATGAGGAGGTGAGGTCGAGGCAGGAGTGGTCTCAGGTGGCACTTCTGAAGATGCAGTCAGAAAGTGATAACGTAAGAAGATCTCCATATCAGTTATCATCTGTGACATGTCATCCTGAGTCTTGAACATCAAGTCAAAGTTTGTATTAGCCTTGTCTACCAACTTTATGACCTGTAACTCCATCTTTTCTACCAACTTCTCATACTCAGTTACTAACTCCTTCTTCAAGCCCGACACAGCTTGATTAAATACATCAGTCAAATAAGTGGAGAGTGAAGCATTCAGGAAGGATGGAGGAGGAACTTGTCCTTGAGCAGATGACTGAGCCTCATCACCTCTAGATGGAGTGGATTCCCTCTGAGATGTAGCCTTGGTTCGACTCACTGGAAGATTGATACTCATATGAGTCAGCTGAGTCTTACCAAATCTTGAAATGAGTACCCTTTCAGTTCCTTCCAAGTACCATATCTTATTCCTCATAAGGATGAGAGATACAATCTGAGGATATGGTATGGTCGCAGATTTTGATGAAGAAAATCGAAATCTTCTCATCTCACTGAAAATGATCTCCCCCACATTCCTTTGTTGTCCGGCTAGGAAGGAGGCCAACATGTAATAATCCTTTTGAGCAAAATGGGTAAAGTTTTTGGACTTGTTAACTATGCTCCAAGAATATATATATATAATAAAGGGCTCTGTGAGAATCAGGCATGTCAATAGGCTTAAAATTAAGGGGGCCTATTGGGTCTTTTGGTCTTAAAATCCGGAATGCTTTATTGGCTGAGAAAGTGGGTGGATCTGGAGGTGGTGTAACATACCCAAGTAAGTCATTAATAATCTTAGCAGATATCATGATAAATTGACCTCTAACAGTAGTAGATACTGCTTCCTCAATCAATTCTCCAGCCCTAGACATGATGTTTTGGGTTTTCATATTGCTGTAAAATGTTTTTACGACAGAGGGTGAATATGGAATATGGATATTCAGCCAGGGAGCATAGAATCCAAGATAAGGATATAAATCCAGATTACAATTTTTCTTCAAGTATTCTAAGTCCACATAAACTACAGGACAGAAATGCCTATGTGCAAACTCAGTATCAAATACCTTTTGTGGTAGTGCCTTTAATTCCTCAACATTGAAACCTTCAGGAGGACTTGTAACTTGATAATCCTCTGGAGCCTGTGAGGCAGAAGGTACCCCTGAAGCAGCCACACTGGATTGCCCACCATGGTGTGAACTTGAGACACCGGCTTGGGAAGCAATTTTCCCAACCAACTTTTCAAGTTTTGACCTCTCCATTGCTTCCCGAAGTTGCATGTTGAATGTATCATCGGAGGAAAAAGAGGTTTATTGTGGTTGCTCAGTTTCCTTCTTCTTTCCTTTTCCTTGGACCTCTTTGGATTGAGATCGGGTAACCACAGGTTCTTTGAACACTACACCCTTTGGTTTCTTTTGAGGAGGTTGAACCTTCTTTGCTATTTGAGGCTTAGGATGAGGTTTCTTGGTCGGAGTTCTCTTTTTGGTTTTTGGGTTTAGGAGGAGGAGGAGGTGTAGATGAAGAAGACATTTTAAGAGATGAAGGAGTTGGTACTGGGGTTGCAGAAGCACTAGCAGCAAAATGAGTGGGAGAGGGTGAGTGAGATCTTTGTGAAATAGCAGGCATTTTAGTTCTAGCCATTTTAGAAACAAAATGGAATGAACAAAGCTCACAGATTTTTCTGAGAATAGAGAAGAAAAATGTAGAGGCTTAGGGCACCGAATGAGAGAAACAGAGGATAAATCTCACCTTTTAAAGAGGGTTAAAGAGTTGTAATGGTGATTTGAAGCAAATGGATACGTTTGATTGATGAGAAACAGTTAGAGATGAAGAGGTGCGACCTTCGAGTGATGAGACACCTTGAGTGAGAGCAAGAAGTGTGACGGTATGAACTATCGCGTAACTGATATAAGTGACAGTGCTCGAGCAGAAACCCTAGTACTCGAGTGATGTTCATACTGTGCTCGAGTGTGCTCATACTGTGCTTGAGTGATGTATAAATAATTTTCATAAAACATGTAAAAGCGTACTTGGATTATGGATTTCTTGCTTTATTTTTCATCTTTGTACTCAAATCCTCCAAAATCATTTGAGTAACCGTGCATTTGGTAGACTCTTGAAAGAAATTCCTCCTTTCTACTCGAGTACACATTCTTCACTTCAAGCATGTTTATATCATGCTCGAGTGAGGGTCCTTCTTACACGAGTGAGCTCAATTTTCACTATTGCAGTTTAGATAGCCTCTTGGTATTTTTATCTCCTCTGTTAACCCCTATTTTACATACTAAGAAACAGAGTATTTTTAATAGTGCTGTGCTTTAGCAGAGTTAACTTGCTCGAGTGAGCATAGCTTGTCACTTAAGTGACACTTTCTATGCTCGAGTGACAGACCTGCAAAACAATTTTTAATGCTCCGATGCTAAAGTCAGTATGGTTATCATCAAAAATACATTTAATTAAGATATTTAACAAGAAAACTTACAACTCATTGGGATTAACCATTCCTAATTCTCATCGAATATACAGGAATTGATCTTTAGCTATTGGCTTTGTGAAAATGTCAGCAAGTTGAAGATGAGTTGGTATGAATTCTACTTTGACATCCTTCTTTTAAACGTGATCTCGAATGAAGTGATGTCGGATGTCTATGTGTTTGGTTCTTGAATGTTGTACATGACTTTTGGCTAAGCTTATGGTGCTAGTGTTGTCACAATAAATTGGAATCTCATTCAAGTATATCCCCAAATCTTGAAGTTGTTGTTTCAACCATAATATTTGAGAACAATAACTTGCTACAGCTATATATTCAGCTTCAGTCGAGGATAATGAAACTGTGTTCTGCTTCTTGCTAAACCATGATACCAGAGAGCCTCCAAGGAATTGACATTGACCACTAGTACTCTTTTTATCAGTTTTATATCCTCCATGATCTAAATCTGAGTATGCCATTAAATACTTATTTCCTCTTTGTGGATACCATAAGCCAAGCTCTGAAGTGTCTCCTAGATATTTGAAGATTCTTTTCACTTTCTCTGCATGTGATACCTTAGGAGCGGATTGATACCTCACACATATTCTAACGCTAAACTGAATATCTGGCCTGCTTGCTGTAAGATAGAGTAATGAATCAATCATTCCTCTATACTTAGTAATGTTGAAGCTAGGACCTTTAACATCAGCATCCAACAAGGTTGTACAACTCATTGGAGTATCAGCTCCATTAGCATTATCTAATCCATACTTCTTCAACAACTCTTTCAAATACTTTGTTTGAGACACAAATATACCATTCTTCTTTTGTTGATTTGAAGTCCAAGAAAGAAGTTCAATTCTCCCATCATGGACATTTCAAACTCTCCCTACATAATCTTGGAAAATTCTTGACACATAGATTCGTTAGTAGCACCGAAAATAATATCATCAACATAAATTTGAACAATTAGAATATCATCTTTGTTATGTTTGATGAAAAGAGTGGTATCTACTTTTCCTTTGACAAAATTTTGATCAAGAAGAAACTTACTTAGCCTTTCATACCAAGCTCTAGGTGCTTGTTTCAAACCATATAAAGCTTTCTTAAGTTTGGAAACATGATCAAGCTTTATTTCATCTTCAAAACCAGGAGGTTGTTCTACATATACTTCCTTAATAATATAACCATTTAGAAAAGAACTTTTCACATCTATTTGATAAAGTTTAAAACCTTTAATGCAAGTAAAGGCTAAGAGTACTCGTATTGCTTCCAATCTTGCCACTGGAGCATATGTTTCCTCATAATCAAAACCTTCTTCTTGATTATAGCCTTTGGCCACCAATCTTGCTTTGTTTCTCACAATGATTGTTGATTCATCAAGTTTGTTTTTGAAAACCCATTTGGTCCTTATAACCGTATGATCCTTAGGTCGAGGAACCAAATCCCAAACTTGATTTCTTTGAAATTGATTTAGTTCTTCTTGCATAGCAATCACCCAATCATTGTTAGATAAAGCTTCTTCCATATTAGAAGGTTCAATTTCAGAAATAAAAGCAGAGAAACTTACTTCATTAAGGATTCTATTTCTGGTTTTGACACCTTCATGAATATCTCTATTTACTTGATCAATTGGATGATCTTTAATATGTCTCCATGCTTTTGGTTGAGCATGATCATCGACATCTTCTATATTTTGAAAATCATTTGTTTCAAAATCATTTTGTTTTGAAATAGTTTTTTTTTCTTTATCAAATCCATTTCTTCTTCATCAATATATTTTGTCTAGGAATCAAGTTCATCAAACACAACGTGAATTGATTCTTCAACTGTACATGTTCTTTTATTAAAAACTCTATAAGCTTTACTTCTATTAGAATATCCTAGAAATAAACCTTTATCAGATTTTGAATCAAATTTACCTAAGTTCTCTTTACCATTGTTGTGAATGAAACACTTACATCTGAAGATGTGTAGATGAGCAAGATTTGGCTTTCTTCCCTTGTAGAGTTCATATGGCGTCTTTTCAAGTGACTTGCGAATATATGCTCGATTTGAAATGTAGCATGCAGTACTTATTGCATCTACCCAGAATACTTGTGACATTTCCTTTTCATTAAGTATTGCTCTCGCCATTTCTGTAAGGACTCTATTCTTTCTTTTTACTACTTCATTTTGTTGGGGTATTCTATGTGCAGAGAAGTTATGATCTATTCCTTCGTTGTTGCAGTAGTCTTCAAATAGTTGATTATCAAATTCTTCTCCATGGTCTGTCCTAATAGAAACAATAGAAATACCTTTCTTATTTTGGACCTTTTTATCAAACGTAATAAATTCAATAAATGTTTCATCTTTTGAAGCAATAAATATGGTCTATGCAAATCTTGTAAAATCATCGACAATCACTAAAGTATATAGATTTCCTCCAAAACTTTTTACTCTTGCCGGACCTACCAAATCCATATAAGTAATTGTAAAGGTTTGGAAGTCAAAATCTCATACTTTGTTTTGAATGAAGATTTAGTTTGTTTGCCTTTTTGACATGCTTCACAAATCATATTATCTTTCAATTTAAGTTTAGGAAGACCAATAACTAAATCTTTTCTAATCAGTTTGTCAAGTTGATTCATATTTACATGAGCCAAACGCTTATGCCATAACCAACTTTCCTCTTATCAACTAAGAAAACAATTTTCAGAAGAATTTGAATCTAAATCAATAGTATAATAGTTACCGTCCCTTTGAGCTCGGATCTTTGCCTTGATAGATTCTTTGTTTAGTGGTAGATCTTTCTTGTTTACTATCAAGCATTCTTTTGAGTCAAAGATTACCCAGTTATCTTTGTCAGTGCTTTGACTTACACTCAGGAGGTTGTGGCATAATCCTTCAACATAGTATACTTCGTTGATTTGAACACCATCGGATTTTCCCACTTCACCATTTCCAGCAATACGTCCAGATTGATTACCTCCAAATGTTACCTTTCCTTCTTCTCTGGTTTCCAACATGGTGAACTTATTTTTGTCACCAGTCATTTGTCTCGAACATCCACTATCAATATACCATTTGTTTGCTCATGATGCTTTGAGACATACCTAGAGTAAATTGATCAAGTTTTAGGTACCCACATTTTCTTGGGTCCTTTGTGGTTAGTATGTGATGCATGTGTTCCTTTCGGAACTCATTTGTATGTGCCAATAACTTGTCCTTTCTTAAAATAACATGATGAAGTATAATGTACTTTCCTATTACAATAGCTATATGATGCGAAAGGATTTGATGTATGCACAGAATTCCTGAAATATTTAAGATAAGTTCTACTGCTATTCTTCTTATTTCCTCTATTTTTATCATGATCAAACTTATATCCAATTCCAGATTTATCAAATGAAACTTTCTGAGAATTTAGAATAACTTTAAGAGTTTCACTTCCCTTAGTAAATTTTTCAACAATTTTCGTTAAGTCTCTTATTTTCTTATCTTTCTCTTCACATATTTCACACGATGATATGACAGTATTTTCTAATTCTTTCACTTTCTTCTTATAACTAACCATTTCTTTAGCTACTTTGATGAACTTTGTATGTAATGCATTATATTCAGATAACGATTCATCATAAGTAGGTTCAGAATCACTTACCTCAGAATCTGATTCTTCTTCTTTGGCTACCAAGCATAGATTTGCTACTTCGTTATTGTCGCTTTCTTCATCTGATGAACTATCACCCCAGATAGATGATATATATGCTTTCTTTTTCTGCTTCTTTTTGTCTTTGTTTCTGAAGCATTCGGACTTAATGTGTCCAGGTTTCCCACATTCATAGCATACTATCTGTTGTTCTTTATTTTCTTTCTTGCTTGGTCCACCTTGATAATTTTTGAAGTTCTTTTGACCTCTTCTATAGAATCTCTTGAATTTTCACACGATCATTCCCATTTCATCATCATTAGGGACATCTTCATTTTCGGAAGACTCTTTTTCTTCCTTGATAGCCTTAAGTGCAACTCCCTTTTTCTTTTTATCATCGAATTCTTCTAGTTCCTTTTTGAATCTCAACTTTCCTTCATACTCGGAAAGACTACCAAAAAGAGCAGCTACGGATCTCATAGACTCTCCTTTAGCTTCTTCGTAATAATATTAAGAATCTTTCTTACCTGGGAATTTTAGTCAAAAGATTTTCCAAGTGCAGATAATTGATTAACAAGATGAGTATACCTGAGTTCGAATTCTGATATACCTTCTCCAGCTTTCATACGAAATAGATCATACTCTGTAATTAGAGTATTGACTCTATTTTCTTTAATTCCGGATGTTCCTTCGTGAGCGATTTCAAGAGCATCCCACATTTCTTTGGCAATTGGTAGAGTACATATTCAAAAAAATTCCTTTTGACTGAGAGCACTCTGTATCATTAAAATAGCTTTACTATTTAACGTTACTAACCTTTTATCATTTTTGTCAAACTCCTTTGGGCATTTCTTAATGACTCTATCTTCTATTTTCTTCATTGGAACATAGTCACCATCTTGTATTACATTTCATAAACCGAACTCGTTAGCCATCACGAACACTTTGAACTTAGCTTTCCAGAACGAAAAATATTCTCCAGTAAAACTTGGAGGTCTAGTGATTGAAGCTCCGTCTAGAAGAATGTTTTCACCCAATATTGCCATTTATCGGATCCTTCTCAAGCTGTTAGGCTCTTCGAAGAAGACCTCGCTCTGATACCAAATGAAAGAGGCAAGCTTCACCCAAGAGGGGGGTGAATTGGGTGATGTGATAAATTTTTGCTTGATGTGGTGATATGAAAATTTTAGTAGACAGAGTAGAGTTGAGAAGATTGGAACACAGAGAGTTATACTGGTTCGGCTTAAAAACCAGGCCTACGTCCAGTCCTCAGAGATCAAGACCTACTGAGATTTTTACTATTCTTCTAAGATTCAATGGGCTCTCAGAATGCCACAAAACAACAATTGTCCTCGAACGGACTACGAGCAGAAATATTCTCTCACTAAGAAATTTCTCTCCCCTTACGACAAGTCTTACGTGCATAAAAACAACCTATGACCTTTCCCACTTGCTTACGTATACAAGTCTTATGAGCAGCAACATTCTCTCCTGCTTACACCACTCTAAGTCTTACGAGCAGAAACGTTCTCTACTGCTTGTATCTTATAAGTCTTATGAGTGGAAGATTTAACTAGGAATTCTCTCAATTGCTTCTCTCGTAAGGATATGTACCCTCTCAAGGTCCCAGTACCTTGAGATCAAATAAACATAGAATTTGAAATGTATATAGACTCTCTTATAAAGAAAATGTGATAAACACTGAAGATCAATATGAATACAGAGAAAATATGAATAACAAAGACTCGTGTATTTGCTTGTGAATTCTTGTGCTTAATTGTTATCTTCGATCACTCTGAAACTCTGTATTTATAGATGTTCAGTTTTGCCCGTTTGAATAGCGATCATTGAGGAGCGGGGCATGTTACTGTGGAACGGCATGCGTACGTTTGAAAACTTTGAATGTGGTAGGTACGTGCTTGTCATGATATTGTCTGCCGTTGTTTGACTTCCTTCATGTCTGTTTATTTCAACATTCATCCTCCTGTATCACAATTATAAAACATTCAAAATGATGTTAAATAATAATAAGTGATGATAAGATAAATAAATAACATTAAACCATATTCGGATTGAATATTGTAAGACTGGTGCATTTTCTCTTCTTGTAGAGTATCACTCGAGCATGGATGGGCTCACTCGAGTGATCTCACCATTTTTCTCCTTGTTCTTCAGTTTTGAACTTGCACTCGCATAGGATTTCAGAAAGATAGTTTTCTCACTCACGATCGATGTGGGGCCTCACTCGAGCATAACTCCTTCTGCTCGAGTGGCCTTGCATTTTACACTAGGAGACTCGTCTCTGGACAGCACTCGCATACCATTTTATCAAGAGTTAGATTTTGCACTCGCAGGTGATGTGGGCCCTCACTCGAGTACACATACCCCTGCTCGAGTGAGAAGAACATTCTCATGTAATATACCCTTATGATCAACACTTGCATCAGAATTTAAGAGAGTTGATTTTCTCACTCGCGAGTGCTAATGTGTCACTCGGGCATAAGAAGTCTCACTCGGGCATACTTGTGCTTCTCTAATCTTCATGACTCTCGGCCAAACACTTGCAGTCCTTCACTCACTAGTGCTCAAGTATAAAAGGGCTTCATGCTCGAGTAATGATGACAATGCTCTGGTACATCAGAAGGAATGACAGGAATTGCTCTCGGGCAAGCACTCGCAGTACCTCACTCGCATGTGCTCAAGTACAAAACAGCTTCATGCTTGAGTATTAATTTCACTGCTCGAGTGCATCAAAGAAGAATGATAGGAATTGCTCTTGGCCAAGCACTCACAGTTTCTCACTCCCATGTGCTCGAGTGAGAAAGACTCTTCTGCTCGAGTGCTATCTCCAGTGCTTGAGTGAATTAGTAAAAAATGACAATAGCATGCTCTCGGGCAAACACTTTCTGGCTATCACTCGCATCTGCTCGAGCATAAAAGAGTTCTATGCTCGAGTGCTAGACTTGTGCTCGAGTACATCATTTAATTTTGACAGCAAACATCACAGAACTTTGCCATATGCATTTGGTAACTTTGTAAACATTCCTTAGACTTAAAAAACTATGATTTGCACATAATTGCCTTTTGTTATCATCAAAACTTAGGATCTAACAATATATATATATATATATATGTATGTATTAAGAACGGTTAGTTTCATTTGAAGGAACTTTCTTTTGGTTTTCTTTTTAATTTTGTTACATAGAAAATGTTAGCGTCAGTGCCTCACACCATACAGGTTGTTAGCGGCAGTACTTGTAGAAAGACAATAAACAAACAATTCAAGTCATGTCCAATGGCACTATCTTAGGATATATTCAACAGTCAATTAAAACACATTAAAGTTCCAACTCCAACCATCAGTTCAAAGAATCCCGGTATTATCATTTTTACTAACTTAAGCTCACAATTTAATATATAATAGGACATTCCAAATCTTGAGTTATTTAAGACTTTTAGCCTTTGACACACTCACACACAATATTTATAACAACAAAAAATGGGAGAATTACTATAACGGTCTAAGGTAGGGATTTAATCATTCAAAAGTCTGATAACAACTAAGAAGCATACAATGACAACATATTTATATTGCTCACTTATTCCTTTGTTCACTCTAAAGAAAATTGACGATTGAGATGATAGTTTGCTAAATTTAAACTATAAAACCATTTGTCTCTGAATTTAATTAAAAGGTTATACTACCTCTAGTCCTTGATATAAAGGCCTATTTGGTTCAATCCCATTACACTCTGCAATGCAATGCAATGCGATACAATGGTAATTCAATGCAATATTAATTACAGGACTAGTGTTTGGTTTGAATTTTAGGTAAGGTGTAATGAGCTATTATTTTAACAATTATTTAAAATTATTATATCACACAAAGTCTATTTTACCCTTAATATGGCGGTGGAGGAGGAGGTACTAGTGGCGAGTGGCGGCAATAGTGGAGTTGGAGGCAACAGGGTTTGGCAGAGAAGGAGGAGGTCATGGCGACTGCGACAATTGCGGCAGAGGAGGAAGAGGTAGTGGCGGCAGTAATGGTGGGGGTGGTCGGGACGGTGGAGGAGGAGGAGGAGGAGTGGTGGAGGCAACAGTGGGATTAGCAATAGGGGGTGGTGGAAGAGGAGGTAGTAGCAGCGGTGGCGGTGGGTGGAGGCGACAGCTGGTGGAGGCAACGATGGTGGTAGAGGTGACAACAATGGAGGAGGTAGTGGTAGTGGTGGTTGTGGCCAGTGAAATGAGATAAGTGAAATAGAAACATATGATACTAAAGGGTAAATTGGACTTGTTTTACCATGCAATGGGATGGTAATGAGGATTCATAGGGGGAGGTATGAATGTGGATTACCATGGTAAACCTTATTACCATGCTAAAGAGCAACCAAACACTCTTCTCTTGGTAATGCAATCATGATTATCACTGCATGCATGCAATGGAGTTGAACCAAACGGGCTCTAAGATCTTATTCGTAGTGTAAATTATACTATAAATGAGATCTTATACAAAGGATAAACGACGATGTAGTAATTTCCTTTCATATGATGCCAAGTGATTGAGAGACAAATTCAACCCGTTTTGCCTTCTTTTATGATTTTCGTTTAATAATGAAAAGGATTAAAGAAATGATATAAAAATAATGAATTAAACATTGTAATCCTGGAACAAAATGGGCCTAACTCTTACGATATTTTTTTTCTTTTAAAGATAATAATTCAAATGTACTGAAACAAGAAAATGCTTGCCCAAATGAATGGTAGAAACAAGGGAAAATTCCATTTAAATACCATGTCAATTAAGAAGACCCCAAAAAGTCAGTTAACACTTGAAAATGCCATAAAGGTGATAGGTATCAAATTGGGATTTTAAAGTTTTGGTGAGTTGACCATTTTGCCCCTAAGTTTTTTTGTTTAGAAAAAGAAAGGTGCCCCCACTCGAGTTTTGGTAGCAACCGCCGGCCAGCACCTTCTACCGGCCACTAAAGCTCTGGGGGACCACCATTTTTGGGGAGGGGTTGCAAGCTTTTTTTTAAATTGTTTAAAGAGGTTAAGGGGTGGGATCGAACCCATCCCACCTGTTTATCAAAGGGTGGTGGTGGCCATTGGGCCACCAAAGTCCCTTTGAAATATAAATGTGTTATTAAATATATATATATATATATATAATATAAATAAAGGCATAATGTTTTTACCAAAATCTCAAATGAAAACAATAAAATGCATAATGGGATTGACCAAACTATTATACATAATATAAATAAAGACACAATAGCTTTGACAACATCAGTAATAGAGATACCAAAATCTGTAATGGTATTGACTAAACGAGTAATATACATATATATAATATAAATGAGGCACAATGGCTTTGACAAATTCAGTAATAGAAATAACAAAATTCTTAATTCAGTAATGGCTTTCACAATTCCATTTTGCATTTTGTTATTTCCATAACTGATTTTGTTAAAGTCGTTATGCCTTTATTTATATTATACATACATATACATATATATATATATATATATATTAATGTGTGTGTGTGTATTACTCGTTTAGTTAATACTATTAAGAATTTTGTTATTGCAATTACTGAATTTGTTAATGCCATTGTGGCTTCATTTATATTATACATATGTATATTACTTGTTTAGTCAATTCCATTGCAGATTTTGTTGTTTCTATTATTGATTTTGTCAAATTCATTACTGATTTTGTCAAAGCCATTGTGGCTTTATTTATATTATACAAATGTATATTACTTATTTAGTCAATACCATTACGGATTTTGTTATTTCCATTACTAATTTTGTTAAAATCATTGTGCTTTTATTTATATTATACATATATATAGTACTCATCTTGTCAATCCTATTACGAATTTTGTTATTTTTATTGCTGATTTTGTCAAAGCTATTGTGGCCTCATTTAAATTATACATATACATATACATATATATATATATATATACATATATATATATATATATATATATTACTCGTTTAGTTAATACCATAAAAAAATTTTGTTACTTCCATTATTGAATTTGCAAAGCCATTGTGGCTTCATTTATATTATATATATGTATATTATCCGTTTAGTTAATACCATTACGGATTTTGCTTTTTCTATTACTGAATTTGTCAAAACTATTACTGATTTTGTCAAAGCAATTGTGACTTCATTTATATCATACATATGTATAATATAAATGAAGTGTACATATGTATATTACTCGTTTAGTCAATACCATTACGGATTTTTTAATTTCTATTACTGATTTTATCAAAGCCATTGTGCCTTTATTTATATTATACATATATATATTTATATATGTATAATAGTTTAGTTAATTGCATTATGCATTTTGTTCTTTTCATTACTGATTTTGGTAAAGACATTATTCCTTTATTTATATTATATATATATATATATATATATTTAATAACTATATTTCAAAAGGGCTTTGGTGGCCCAATGGCCACCATCACCCTTTAATAAAGGGGTGGGACTTTAATAAAGATGTGGGATCACTTTACCTCTTCAAACATTTTTTTTTAAAAAAAAAAAGCTTGCAACCCTCCCCAAAAATGGTGGCCCCAGAAGCTTTAGTGGCCGCTAGTGGCTACTAGAGCTCCTACAGGGCACCTTTCTTTTTCTAAAAAAAATAAACTTAGGGGCAAAATTGTAAACTCACCAAAACTTTAAAATCCCAATTTGATACATATCACCTTTGTGTCATTTTTAAGTGTTAATAGACTTTTCAGGGTTTTGTTAATTCACATGGTATTTAAATGACATTTTCCCTAGAAACAAAGACATGGGTACAATAATTTTCTTTTCTCATTCAAAGCCAGCTGGTGAAACTAACAACTCAACCCCTGACGATAGGCTTGTGTGAGGATTTGGGTAACCTTAGGCGATTCTTAGTTCAAGCCATTAACATATGTGTGTGTGTGTGTGTGTGTGTTAAGAACAGTTAGTTTTCATATGAAGGAACTTTCTTTTGGTCTTCTATTTAATTTTGTAACATAGAAAATGTTAGTGTCAGTACCTCACACCATACAGATTGTTAGTGGCAGCACTTATAGAAAGACAATAAACAAACAGTTTGAGTCGTGTTCAAGGACACTGTCCTTAGGATATTGATAGGGCAATATATTATAGCCAAAAATTCTGCAAGTGCATGGGCTGTATCAAGTAATAAAGAGTGAGTAAAGTATAGTTCCCACTAGGACTTGGTACCGACAAAACGGTTGAACAATGATTTTACACTTTTGTTCAAATTGAGGAACTCAAATTGAATTCAAATAACTAAAAAGAAACTAAAATCAAAATAAAACAAACAAATGACCACAATTATGAAATGAGCAACCCAGAGTTACTAATCCCTTATTAACTTCATAAACATTGATTTCACTAGTTTAATTAGCCTTAATATCAATTTTGTTAATTTCGAGTACAAATAGCTATCTATGCCTGTTGATTCACTCACAGCCCTCTTTTAAGTATAAATTGTTACGTCTAACATAATTACTCAAGAGGCAAGATAACACAAACACATTCTTCAACAATTATATGGTGACATTAGGTATATGTCTATCATAATTCCTAATCATAAATTAAATCATAATCTAATCCCATATTACTTAATCTCAAAGCCTAATTAAAATTCCCTTCGTCAAGATAAATCCTAATATTCAAATTTATATTCAATGATGGCCAGTCACTAAATAGATAAAGCTAAAAAAGATTAAGTAACCAAAATTAATATTAATTATAACTAAACAATGAAAACAAAGTCCAATCAACCCATAAGTTCATAGCTCCTCTAGGTTGCACAACAAACTAACTAAACATAACTAAAGAAAAATAGCAACAAGTTCATAATCCAAAATCTCAAAAAAAAAAAAAGAGAGAGAAAAGAAAAAGGGCAGAGCCTCATCTTTAAGCTCTAGCTGCTCCTCTGTCCAAGCAGCTACTTTGATCTCTTCTCCTCTCCACAGTCCCTCATCTTCCCATGTAGAAGAAGAAGACTAAAACTCGAACTCCTTTCTTTCTCTTTTCATGTGATTCAAAATGTTGATCCCTGATATGCAGCTTTAAAATCTCGCTTCTATAATTTTCTTAGTTTATTTACAATTTAAAATCTTGAGGATAAGATTTGATGCATGTGTGGGGGGTGTGATGACTTCCCATTTTTAATAGATTTGAGACATATTTTGATATATTTGGGAAGTCATCAATGCTAAATTAAAGAGTTTTTCTAGAAATTTTAAGAGATGTCAATTTGGGTGCATCATTTGTGGGATTTCAACTTAGAATATAAGTTTTCAAATTTAGGAAATAAACAGTAATAAGAAAATAATAATTGAAAGTTTCTAAAAAAAACGAGTTTTAGTTTTTTATTGTTATTGTTATTATAATATTGTTTCCCTTTTCTATTGATTGATATGACTACTGCATGTGAAAGATAAAAAACACCAAACGGTGCAAAACCAAACGTCCATTATCATATTTATTTAAAATTGGGCCCTACCAGTGGGGATTGAATTTAGCAGAACAGGTTTGCCCTCAATAACGTAACCAACTGTTACGAATGTGAATGATCAATTAATAAACTGTCGTAATCAAGTAATATAGAAGTGAGTAGAGTATCGTTTTCACGAGGATTGATCACTAAGTACCAAAATGGGCAATTTTAATTCCATTTAATTGATCGATAAATTGGTGATTGAGAGTACAAATAAAAGAAAAATAAATAAATATGAGTGCAGATGATATAAAAATAAATATGAGAAAAAGTCCAAGGGATTAGATTTCACTTAACAATTCTATAATTAATTGCTAATCTAATATATTTCTATATGAATTTAAGCATCTAATTATGCATTAAGATTTACGAAACTCAATAAAACTACACAACTCATATGAATATATTCATATTTCATATGCAAGTCATGGTTTTAATTATAGGATCTACACACATGCATCTCCTACCGGTCTCAACATGCATATTGTAATCATTCAAAAGATGGCCAATCAAATGAAAGCATTAAGAACAATAATTAAAACTCAATCATGAAGGAGAAATTAAAACTAGATTTAATAAGTTAAGATTCAATCCATCATTAGTAAGCTACATCATCACCCTAGGAAAATGAAAATTTAGCTCATGACAAAATAAAAAACAAAATCAAAATAAATTGACATTATATGAAGCTAGAATGAAATCTTCATAAATACTGCATAAACTTGAATATTAAATTCTCAAACATAAATATACAACCAAAAAGATACATGAAAAATTGGAGAAATCTAGCCGTCCATTTAGGAGGTAAAAACCTTCCATATAGGCAGCATGCAAAAAGTAATACAATACTAAGCCTTCCATGTAGGAGGCATACAGAAAATAATATAATACTAAGCCTTCCATGTTGGAGGCATGCAAAAAGTAATACAATACATAAAATTAAAAATAAAAAATAACACAATTTATTTAGAACTATCAGAGAAAATATCTCTCACTATCAGAGAAGTATCTCCTTATCAAAGAAAATATCTCCACGCCTCTTCTGAATCTGCGCCTAATGCATTGTATTTATAGGCAGCGTAGTGTCACTTTTTCCACGATGCTACAGTGTTTTGCCAATTTTTCCGTAATGCTACAGTAGTGAACAGTATACTGTCGGTTGGTTTACGCGTTTTTTCCGTGTTGCTACAGTGCTACAGTGATTCCATCCACTACAATCACCTCCATCCGTTACAGTACGTCCTGCTACAGTGATTCCGTCATGAATAGTGACCAACGCTACAGTACTAACCTTTTTTATATTTTTCTTTATTTTTTAAATACTATTTATTTTACACCCAAATATATTATATTAAGCTCAAATATCGTCCATAAAATCATCATATAAGGGACAATAAATATGCAAATATTTCACTTATCACAAACCATTGTTCGGATTTCTACGAAGAGAAGTGTCTATATTTAGTGTTAGTCGGTGTTTCGAACATAATTACCTCTGATAAGAGGATATCTGTAGTTATGAAAAAAAAATTTGGGCCTTTATTTACTACTTTTATCGCATAGATCAAAAGTTGTACTGGGATGTCCATTTTCTCAATCATTTCCACATATGCCACAGATGCATTACCACGTATAAGCCACACTTCTGTATTTTTCATTCAAGAAATTTACATATCTATCACATTAATTCATAATTGAAAATCTTATTTATTAAAGAAAATCATCCAATTCAGAGTTAAATACAAATGATCTCCAGCTCGATCTTGATGTCTTCCATAAATCCAATATTGATAAATTTAAGATTCCTGTCTATATGAGATAATGAAGTGATAGAGATATTGATAAGTTATGTAGTACATAATTACTATTCAAATATAAATTACATTATACTAATTGACTTTGATCCCACTTTCAATAATTTACAAAATACGTTTAAAATAAAAGTCATTTTAGTTAATTTATGTTTACAAAACTGACTTTTCATGTGTAGTTTCTATTTTGCATTCTCACCTGAAGAGTAACCACACATCAGTTAAGGCAAAGTCTGTTTTCTAAAATGTCCGTTTAGGTTTCAAAAATGGAATCCAAATACACAGTTAATCAAGGTTAATGTCAGATTATTTAAAGCAAAGAAGGGGAATATAAATTAAAAATGAAGAAATAAAGTGAATCGCTCTTTGATTTGAAATTAATCTTGGAAGAGCCAAGGGTACCCTTAAAAAAATCATGGACTAATGTAGTGTATGTAATAAGTATTTCAAAATTCATGCAATAATATTGTCCTTTTCAAACCGTCAACGTTAAGTCAGTGATTAGTGTGGGCCGAGAAACTTTTTTTAACCCTAATACTGATTGTTATTTGCGTTCTAAAAAAAACGTTAGTTTCATAGAAAGTTGCTTAAAAGATATATTACAAAGCTGGTTTCAGAAATTTCAATTCTATAGAAAAACCAAAAGGCAAAAACTAAGCTCCAAAACAATGTCAAACATCATTTTGAGCCTGCATTAATTTTATGAGTTAAAAAATTTAGTTTAATTTAATGACCTAAAAGCCATCCCAAACTAGGTCATAGCCTTTGGCATAAGCCAAAGGATGCCCTAAATTTGCGTCGGTCCATGAAAGGCAAATGACAAGAAGCTATTGAGGATGACATGAATCAATAAGGATCATTCTTCAATAAAGTGGTCACATGTTACCCAATAGATTGTACGAATACGTTTCAAAGAAGGTAGAATCATCTAACCCGACACATATTATTGTCACTTTATGGAGTAGGCGGCATTCTTATTCCTCTGATATTTTTCACGTGGCTGAAACCCTACAACAAATCAATCATTTATAAGCATATTGCAGTCAACACAAATCAAAAGGAAGAACCGAATTTCAAAACATCAGCAAGCTATAAAGAGAGAGAGAGTCTCTTAAATGTATAAACCAACATTTCTTGTGAGGTTAATCGATGTGGGACTCATAACAATAAATGTTATGAGCACAAATATAAAGAGAGAACCTAATTCCAAAAAAACTAGCCTATTAGGTAGGGGTGAAAATAGTTCAGGCTAAGGTTGGGCCAAATTGGCTTGAGTCTGCATCAAGAAACTGAAGCATGAACCTAGGCCTGAGCTTGTTACAGGCTTTTTTTTTAGGCTTAATCTTGAGCCTTCCAAAGACCTACTTTAGCCTAAAGCCTATTTAAAATGCAGGCCTCTAAATAGGCTTAAGAAATCAGTCCTTGAAGGCCTTAAATAGGGTTTAAGTATGCCAAAATCTACAAAAAATATGTCTAATCAATTAAATAAAAATTATTTCTGAGAGTTATTATTTAAAATTTAAATATCGACAGTAAAATGATTAATAGCACAACTTAAAAAGGGAGTGATAAAAATTTTAGGGATACTATAGTAATTGACTAATTGTATTTTAAAATTAGAATATAAGAATGAAAATATATGTAATTCTACTTTTTAAGTGTGCGTAAAGGCCAGTTTTGAAGGCCTACATAAATTTTTTAATTTTTTTTTACATTCATATATGAATGTGATTATGAGACGTGGGACACAATTCAATGATATTAATATTATTCAAAGATCATAATTAACACGTTTAAAAACTTTAGAATGAGAGGGATGTGTATAAAAGACAAGAAATGGGTTAGTCCTTCCACCATATTCGCTAGGGCTTGCATTCTCTATTCGAGTTATGGCACCAAAATCAATATCATATTAAGATCAATTAGTATTCTTTTCAATCCTAAAAGTATCCCTAATTTTGGCAGACTAAGAAAGTGAAATAAACTTTTTTAACTTGAACAAATGTGATATAACCTTCCTAAAATATTCTTGTGTAATATTAAACTTTTTATAAGTGTATAAGATGATTAATTTAGTTTGAAAAAAAAATGCTCCATCTAGTCCTTAATATAGGACCTAATTAGGGAGTTGATCTTGATCTTAAATAAATTAAAAGTCCTATTTCTTTTTTTTTCCTCAATTCTTTTCCTAATTTACCCTTATTGATGCTTCCTCAACAACAATTAGGTAAGAGAGAGATGCAGGGAATTAAGGAAAATGATTATGGTGTTTTAGGGAAAACATGTTATGTTAACTAACTTAACTAACTTCACTAACCAAATCAAATTAGATAAATATATGTTATATTATGGACTGGAGGAAGTAATAAATACAGGAGATAAGATGGACTGAGATCGTTTTTTTAGCAAAATTTAATAGACATCTAGCTGTTATATTTGAGAGCAAGCATAGTATTTATCTTCTTTGTCTTTATGTGTGCGCTGTTCTCACCACACGTTACAGCTAAAATTGCATTGATCAAGAGACCATAATATGGTGCACGAACCCTTTTTTTTTTCAATAAAGCACAAACATTATTGTCTCAAGATGCGAACACTATTATGCTGTAGAACATATACGAATTTTAGTATCAAATGAAATTATATGGTCTCTTAATTTTACAAAATTTCTTTTTAGTCTTCTGTTTACTTTAACATCGTTAGTCTCAAATGATGAATTTTTCTCTGATCATTGCAGAATTATTTTTAAAAATTAAACTTTATATTCAGGCATTTGATAATTTTTTTGAAAATATTGGCATATTTGTTAATCAGACTAATGATTAGAGGAAAGAAAAAGAACCATTATAAATTAAGAGGCGAAAGAGTAATGTTTATGTGAAGTTGAAGTACCAATTTGTTCTTTTATCTATATATATCTCTTAGAGTATATAATAGTCAATTTCCCAGCCGAAGGATAAGAACGAGCTGTGACGTGTAAAATAAAAGTACCATATGATATGTGTTAGCAATGAACAGATCTCTACAACAAGATAATTTATCAAATAGGATTGTTTTGAGTACTTAAAAAAGTTTTGGAAAAGTTTTAAATTAACCGCTGGTCTCTATTTCAACTTAACGACGCATTCTCGAACTATAAATTTGGCTATTATAAGTATAGTCACAGGTAAGAGTTACGTTCTGGCACCCTTGTGGTTATTTCTGTCTAAGTCCAGATTAATAGAAGAGCAATGTAACTTTAATATAACATTTTGACTAACACGTGATGGGTGGAAGAATATAACATCCTATCCTTGTTCTTGTTAAAGATATTATATATTTCACGTGAAACAAACAATGATTAAAAAATATGAATCAGTTTCACATCTCCCATAGCTTCATGTGGTTGGCTCTATAAATAGACGCTCCTGCTCGTCAGTTTCTCACACCCAAAGCAAAATCCAACCCTAACGTAAAGTCATCCATAGCCCTAGCAGCCAAACCTAGCAAACAATGAAGACTAACGCTCTCCTTGCGTTCTTCTTCTTCTTCCTAGTCGCCCACTTTGCCTCCACTAGAGCTGGGTTTGTGCGCGACTCAGAAGGTAACCTCACAACCTACGGAGGCATATACTACTTAGTGCCACAAGATATCATAAATGCATCAATTGGGGTTGCTAGTATTCCAAATCCTGAACGCAACTGCTCACTCGCTGTTGTGGAGAAGTTATCGCCCACTGACGGCAATACAGTAATGCTTGAATCTAATAAGGCGGAGGCATACATTACTACCGACTATCCTCTTAATATATCATTCATACCCTTGCCAAACAACAATTGCACCGAACATCCCAAATGGCTCGTAACGAAAGACGACGACTTTGGAGAGGATGCTGTGATGGTTGGAGCTGAGAGTGAATATCCCAATTATATTCGTTATGAATTCTGTTTCAGGGCCTCTCAGCCTGACAACTATCTCTATTATCTTCTCTCCTGTGATGACATACAGAGGCATGGACATGTTGCTGTCAAGAATGATAGCGACGAAAACAGGCGTTTGATTGTCGTCAAAGAACAACAAACACCTGTAGGGTATTTGGTAGTGAAGTTGGTCAAAATATCCAATGACAGTGTTGCTTCTCACATCTCAATGGTGGTCTGATCGAACCTTCGCAATAACTAAACATCTCTGGCCTTCCTAGCTATCTATCTCCAGAGAGTCAGAATTATAATAATATTATCAATAATAAAAATAATCTGTTTGTGTGTGATCAATTCCCCGCTTTGTTGTATCATGTGTGTCGACAACTTCTAGATGTATGAGTTGTCGAGACCTCAATAAAAACCTCTTGTTATATATGTTATGAGCGAGTTATTATGACTTTGATTTCCTGAGAGTTTAATATTCTAACGATTATTTCTGTTAGGCCTATCAAAACGTTCTCATGGGGATGAGCATGGACCAGATTAGATTGGGTTAGAGGCTAGCCCGAGGTCTGATCTGTTTAAGAGCTCGAGCTTTAAAAGGTAGCCCGAAGTCTGGTCTGGTGACAACCCGAACTCGGGTCAGACCAGACTTGGTCCACCGGATTGGTGGACTGGTCCGGGTAGTACAAGATATATAATCTTTTTAAGTTCACACCAGCTGAAAAAGAAGAATTGTACGAAAAAGAAGGAAAACAAGAAAAAGATGACGATTAGATAGACGCTTGATTAGACTGAAGCCAATAAAGAAAATCAAAAGAAAATAAGAAATTATTCCTCATCAGCTACTCCTTCTAGATTAAGCCATAAAAACACATTTAGCTTTGACTAAAAAATTAGAGGAATGATAAATAGAGGGATGGATGCCAATTGAGAAGAGAATCAGAGGGAGGGTTTGAAGTGACTCCAAGAGGAGGACTGTGGGGACCATAAGAAGAGCTAGATGTTAGAACAGCAGCGCCATGAGATTGAGGGTAAGGGAAGGATGGATAAAGCGACATTGAGGGCAAGGAGTGGAATAGCCCTTTTAGTCACTTTGGGGTTATCAAGAATAAAACCGAATTAATGTAATATAGTGCACAACTCGGGTTGTTTCACCTTGAGGAGCCAATTATGAAACTAATTTCTAGTAAACTAAATAATTACAATGCAAAATTGACAAGGGTAAAACATGATTGATTTATTTTCAAAACTATGAATTGAATGCAATTAGAATAGATATTTTTGGGATTTTCAAATAAAGTGGAATGGAAATGGGTTAAAAATGCAAGTGATTAAGATGCTCTTGGAAATGTTTTTCAATGGCTATCTTCGCTCAATTAAGATATTTGGGGAGTTAATACACTAAGCCTCTAATATTCCAAACCTCATTAACCAATGAGTCTAGCATCACAATAGAGGGACCCCTACTCTTGAAACATTATTAAGCCCTCTTAGAGTAATGAGTTTCTCTAAGTTTTTGAATAAATCAAACCTCAAGTACCATTGAGTCTATTGCTTAAACTCATGAACCCATTAATTTAAGCATTATTAAAACCCCTTAGAGAGTGATTATGGAAAAAAGTAATACATTTAGGTTCAACTACAATTCCAATTCAATCAAACTATCCAACAATCCCATTTTAAATAAATAGAAAGCAATAAAATCATAGATAAACATATATATGACCATAGATATTGATGAGTACAAATCATCATTACAAGGAAAGACACTTCCTTGTGGTCTTCAAGTATAAGCTCCTAGGCTTTAACTTCCTCCATGCTCCTCCCAAGTTACCTCCTAGAATAGCTTAAGCTACCATGGAATTATTCTCTCATCCAAGCTCCAAGCAATACGTCACAGCCATGATTGGAAATTTGAGAAGAACGGATGAATTCAATTGGCTCCGACACTGTGAGTGCAATTGGAGAAATTCATTGAATTGTTAAAGGCGTTTGTGGAGGTGCGCCCGTAGCCGGAGGAAGCGAATGAGAATTGATGATAATTGTTTTCTCCAAGAGACGTCCCTTAGTGAATATGGAAGAATTTCCGGCACCAATTTGAGTGGCGGCGTCGGCGCCTGCGGGTTCTCTTTTCTTTATGGCTGCTAGGTTAAATTTTAAGAAAGGAGGGGAGAGCTTTGGGTACCAACTTGCGCCCATTAAAATTTAAGAAGCCTAATAAAATTTCACCATTAGATTCTCTTTTAGCTTTCAAGAAAAACTCTACACCGTAAGATCTTCTAATATGATTTTCCTTGCCCTGAAAGAATTAAATAAAATTGTGATGTATCACATATTTGGAAATATTATTCAATCACAAGATATGCAATCAAAATATTAACAATTTAAGCCTAATAATCTCATATCAATGCAGACTTATATTATTTCCTAAAATTGGCTAACAATCCAAATCTTATCAAATAAATCCAAATTGCCTAAAATAGTCCCCACAATAAATGAATAAGGTGCAATAAAATATATTAAATTTGGGTTTTATGAGTAGTAATTTCCTTTCATATGATGCCAAGTGATGGAGAGACAAATTCAACCCGTTTAGCCTTCTTTTATGATTTTCGTTTAATAATTAAAGGGATCAAAGAGACGATATAAAAATAATGAATTAAACATTGTAATCCTGGAACCAAATGGGCCTAACTCTTACGATATATATATTTTTTCTTTTAGAGATAATAATTCAAACGTACTGAAACAAGAAAATGCTTACCCAAATGAATGATAGAAACAAGGGAAAATGCCATTTAAATAACATGTCAATTAACAAAACTCCAAAAAGTCTGTTAACACTTGAAAATGCCACAAATATGATAGGTATCAAATTGGGATTTTAAAGTTTTGGTGAGTTGACCATTTTGCCCCTAAGTGTTTTTGTTTAGAAAAAGAAAAGGTGCCCCCGCTAGAGTTACGGTAGCAACCACTGGCCAGCACCCTCTACCGGCCACCAAAGCTCTGGGGGACCACCATTTTTGGGGAGGGGTTGCAAGGTTTTTTTTTTTTTAAAGATGTTTGAGGAATAAAGGGGTGGGATCGAACCCATTCCACCTGTTTATCAAAGGGTGATGGTGGCCATTGGGCCACCAAAGTCCCTTTGAAATATAAATGTGTTTTTAAATATATATATATATATATATATAATATAAATAAAGGCATAATGTTTTTACCAAAATCAGTAATGAAAACAACAAAATGCATAATGGGATTGACTAAACTATTATACATATATAAATATATATACATAATATAAATAAAGACACAATGGCTTTGACAACATCAATAATAGAGATAACAAAATCCGTAATGGTATTAACTAAACGAGTAATATACATTATATAATATAAATGAAGCCACAATGGTTTTGACAAATTCAGTAATGGAAATAACAAAATTCTTAATTCAGTAATGGCATTCACAATACCATTTTGCATTTTTTTATTTCCATTACTGATTTTGTTAAAGCCGTTATGCCTTTATTTATATTACACATACACATACATATACATATACATATACATATACATATACATATACATATACATATACATATATATTGATGTGTGTGTCTATATATATTTATTACTCGTTTAGTTAATACCATTAAGAATTTTGTTATTGCAATAACTGAATTTGTCAAAGTTATTACTGATTTTGTCAAAGCCATTGTGGCTTCATTTATATTATACATATGTATATTACTTGTTTAGTCAATTCCATTGCAAATTTTGTTGTTTCTATTATTGATTTTGTCAAAAACATTACTGATTTTGTCAAAGCCATTGTGGCTTTATTTATATTATATAAATGTATATTACTCATTTAGTCAATACCATTACGGATTTTGTTATTTCTATTACTAATTTTGTTAAAGTCATTGTGCCTTTATTTATATTATAAATATACATATATAAATATATATATATATATATATTTATATATATTACTCATTTTGTCAATCCCATTACGAATTTTGTTATTTTTATACTGATTTTGTCAAAGCTATTGTGGCTTCATTTATATTATACATATAAATATTTCTCGTTTAGTTAATACCATAAAAAATTTTTGTTATTTCCATTATTGAATTTGTCAAAGCCATTACTAATTTTATCAAAGCCATTGTGGCTTCATTTATATTATATATATGTATATTATCCGTTTAGTTAATACCATTATGGATTTTGCTATTTCCATTACTGAATTTGTCAAAGCCATTACTAAGTTTGTCAAAGTCATTGTTGCTTCATTTATATTATATATATGTATATTAACCTTTTAGTTAATACCATTACAGATTTTGCTATTTCCTTTACTGAATTTGTTAATGCTATTACTGATTTTGTCAAAGCAATTGTGGCTTCATTTATATTATACATATGTATAATATAAATGAAGCATACATATGTATATTACTCGTTTAGTCAATACCATTACGAATTTTTTTATTTCTATTACTGATTTTGTCAAAGCCATTGTGCCTTTATTTATATTATACATATATATTTATATATGTATAATAGTTTAATCAATCCCATTATGCAATTTGTTGTTTTCATTACTGATTTTGGTAAAGACATTATTCCTTTATTTATATTATATATTTATTTATTTATTTAATAACTATATTTCAAAAGGGCTTTGGTGGCCTAATGGCCACCATCACCCTTTAATAAAGGGGTGGGACTTTAATAAAAGGGTAGGATCAAACCCTTTACCTATTCAAACAATTTTTTTTAAAAAAAAAGCTTGCACCCCTCCCCAAAAATGGTAGCCCTCGAAGCTCCGGTGGCCGACGGCGGCTGTCGGAGCTCCGGTAGGGCACCTTTCTTTTTCTAAAAAAAATACACTTAGGGGCAAAATTGTAAACTCACCAAAACTTTAAAATCTCAATTTGATACATGTCACCTTTGTGTCATTTTCAAGTGTTAATAGACTTTTTGGGGTTTTGTTAATTCACAATGGTATTTTAATGACATTTTCCCTAGAAACAAAGACATGGGTACAATAATTTTCTTTTCTCATTCAAAGCAAGATGGTGAAACTGACAACTCAACCCCTGACGATAGGCTTGTGTGAGGATTTGGATAACCTTGGGTGATTCTTAGTTCAAGCTGTAATTTATAGTTTGAGAGTGCGTCATTAAGTTGAAATAGAGACCAGCGGTTAATTTAAAACTTTTCCAGAACCTGTTTAGTGCAGTCTCACGTTCACATTTCGAATATAATTGGCCTGTGTAGTTTGGTTTCAATCATGCATATCAAAGTGCAACTAAAAATTCCCGACAACGCTCGGGTTTAGTTTGTTAGAGCAAGTGTTTCACCCAAGAGGGGGTGAATTGGGTAATACTAAAATTTTGTTGAAAATATAAACCTTAACGGTGAATATAAAGCAGTAAAGAGTAAGGAGAAATATCAACGAAGTGTACACCGGGAGTTATACTGGTTCGGCCACAACCACTTTGACCTTCGTCCAATCCTCAAAGCTTCTCTGAGAGTTTCACTATAATTTCCAAGATTCAGTGGGTTCTTGGCACCTCAGTACAAGCAAGTTCCTTTGCCTGGACACTCGCTCCCCCTTACAAGTTGTAATCCAATCCCAACTCAAGATTCCACAACCTTAAGTTACCTCAATAACAAATATTGAGTTTGAATGAAATATCTCTCTCACAGAGTGAATAAGAATCACTGAAGTACAGAAATACAAGTATATGTAAAACAGAGTATTAAGACCACCTTCCAATTTGAAATTTTGGAAATTGGATGATGAACTCTACATGAAGCAGCTTAAGGGCTTCATAGAAACAATCACCTAAATAATAGTATATGAGGTTTTCATAAGGTGAAAGCCTCACCGACTTCGAAACAATCGAAGAACACTACATAAGTTCTAAATGGTCTAGTGATGATTCTTTGTGAAGTCATCCTTTATCAAGTGACAAATGAAACAAGTGTCACGGGAGTCAAAGGAATAAAGGATCAGAGAATCCTTAAATTCTGAGTTGAGAAAGTCATGGGTTGAACAAATATCTTGATCGACAAGATAAACAGAGTTACAAAAGAAAGATACAGTCTTTTCCACCTAAGACATGTACAAGTGTAATCCTTAGACATCTTAGGATGTCAAAGTGTAAACCCATGGACACCCCTGAAGTCAAGGGCATAAACCTAAGAGGTTACATGTCCTATGAGGAATCCAACATAAGGTGGATAGAGTCCCATGTGAGACTATAGTTGGTAATATGAATGTGCACATTGGTGTACATAAGATCAAATATTTTTTGGTCAGACTTGGAAGTTGCTTTTTGGTCCTGCTGTGAAATGGGTTATGAGAATAACCATAGATTAAGTTGTCAAGACAACAACTTTCCTTTGAAAGGATACTCCAATACAAGACCTAGGTAAATGGTGATGGAGTAAGGAAATATACAAAGTATTTTTTCCTGTTATCCATGGAAATAGAACACAGGGCGTGTTCTGCCATCATTCAAAGTGCCATATGGCTAAAGTAATTCCTATGAGAGATTGGGAATGAATGGTGGATAGAAGGATCCAAACGATAACATCTTATGATGAGGATCCAAAGTATCACAGCAAGGCGAAACATACCTTTTTGATACATCTCTATGAGAGATATGCTTTCAAAGAAGGAAAGTGATAGTTTAATGACCTTCTACTGACAAGATGTTGGTAGATCCCCTTATTGAGCCCATAGCTTGATTTTCATTGAGTTAGTGAAAATCTAGGGCGCAAATAAAATATAAGGTCGTGAACTTCTTTTATATGAAGATAAAAGAAATGGTATGTATGTCATCTCAGTCTAAATACATAAAGGTATACAGTTTTGTATGTCGTACAGGTCAAAAGAGGTTGGTTCACTCACACAAACAACCGTCTTCCCATGTTTTGCAGGGGCATGGTAAGGTAAGACGAGCAAATGATCACCATGAGATGGTTGAGAAGAATCTTTGCATTTGAGTCGCCTCAGTTAGACTGAGATGAGATCCACATGTGTGCATATACACAGAAAATGGATCGAAGCATGAATATAGACCTGTAGCCAGGCAAAGAACTCTTTTTCACAAACGAGATTGTAAAAGAGATATTGTGAAAAAGAAAGTTCTGGTTCGAATGTTAAGTACATTTTGGAACTAATGTCTGTACGGTGAAAGATAAAGAAATCGACGTACACCTCAAACCATTCACCGTAGCATGCAATTCATACTGCATGTGCTTGAGAGTTAAATTGCAACACGGGATGTGGGTGAAAGATCCCTAGTTCACCATAGTGTGAGTCCCAGGAAGGAAGAATACTTCTACGATGCCCTTAAGCTAGACTTAGGCGGCATCATGAAAGCTTGGTTTGGTGACAGCTACTTTAGCTAAGCTCCATGATCACACTCGATTCGGTCAGACGAGTGAAAACTAGGAAAGCGACCAAGTCAAGATGGACTGATGATTAGTCAAAAAGGAAGATTTACTCCTAGATACATAAGATGTACTAGTATCTGTGGTCGACCCCTTACTAGCTCTGTGTATAGCTAGTAAGTGCGGATACTATATGCATGGAAGGCAATCTGAGTTAATCAACATAATAACTCGAGAGGGATTAGATATGCCATGAGTAATATGTATGGGAGAATCTGGGGCATATGAGGCAATGAACATATAGCTTACGGTTATATATAAAGGGTGTCCTTGGATGCTGGTCCGATATAAAGGATTTCTAGTATCACAAGCACCAAATCTGAAAGACGTTTTTGCCCACGCAGTCACGGCAGACGCCAAGTATGAAACAAGAAAGAGTAATTCATGCACGATGGGAGGCCCATCAAGTGCGAGTAGGAGATGTTGGACTTTGGGTCCAAGTCCGCCCTTGATGGGCCGGACTATTTGATTAGGAAATAGTAGCCTAATCAAATAAGAATAAAATCAGCATAAAATGCAGATTTGGGAATATTTCAGCAATAATTATAGATTTGTTAAAAGAGGAACAAATCACCATAATTAGGGAATTAATTGAGAGACAATTAGTTGCTGTCTTGGAGGGCAAGAAGGAGTGCACACGTTTCCTAATTAGTGGCCTCCATAAACCACTATAAATAGGGTGTGCCTCCTCAATTGCAATTCGCCCTGCCATTGAGTTTTCTGGCAATTCCCTTCTCTCCTACCATCTTTCTGGTTATGGTGATCTGCTGTGCAAATCACAATTAAGCTCTAGTAGTCTAATAATTGTGTGGGCACAAGTATGGAGTATTGGAGCTTTGACCCAGATCCGAACATGGATTCGTCCAGGTACACCTAATCTCCTTTTAGTTAATATTTTTTCCTACAGATGCAAGTGTGGGGGTGTGATGACTTCCCATTTTTAATAGATTTGAGATATATTTTGATATATTTGGGAAGTCATCAATGCTAAACTAAAGAGATTTTCTTGAAGTTTTAAGAGATGTCAATTTGGGTGCATCATTTGTGGGATTTCAACTTAGAATATAAGTTTTCAAATTTAGGAAACAAACAATAATAAGAAAATAAAAAATACAAATTTTCTAAAAAAAAAAAAGAGTTTTAATTATTATTATTATTATTATATTGTTTCCCATTTCTATTGATTGATATGACTACTGAATGTCAAACATAAAAAACACCAAACGGTACAAAACAAAACGTCCTTATCATATTTATTTAAAATTGGGCCCTACCAGTGGGGATTGAATTTATCAAAATAGTTTTGCCCTCAATTATGTAACAAAACAATGTTCGGATTTCTATTAAAAGAAGTGTCTATATTTAGTATTAGTCGGTGTTTCGAACATAATTACCTCTCATAAAAAGATATCTGCAGTTATGAAAAAAAATGGAATGACTATTTTCTCAATCATTTCCACATATACCACAGATGCATTACCACGTATAAGCCACACTTCTGTATTTTTCATTCAAGAAAATTACATATCTATCACATTAATTCATAATTGAAAATCTTATTTATTAAAGAAAATCTTCCAATTCAGAGTTAAATACAAATGATCTCCAGCTCGATCTTGATGTCTTCCATAAATCCAATATTAATAAATTTAAGATTCCTTTCTATATGGGATACTGAAGTGATAGAGATATTGATGAGTTATGTAGTACATAATTACTATTCAAATATAAATTACATTATACTAATTGACTTTGATCCCACTTTCAATAATTTATAAAATACATTTATAATAAAAGTCATTTTAGTTAGTTTGTTTACAAAACTTACTTTTCATGTGTAGTTTCTATTTTGCATTCTCACCTAAAGAGTAACCAAACATCAGTTAAGGCAAAGTCTGTTTTCTAAAAAGTCCGTTTCGGTTACAAAAATTGAATCCAAATGCACATTAATCAAGGTTAATGTCAGATTATTGAAAGAAAAGAAGGGGAATATAAATTAAAAATTAAGAAATAAAGTGAATCGCTCTTTGATTAGAAATCATTCTTGGAAGAGCCAAGGGTACCCTTATGGACTAATGTAGTGTATGCAATAAGTATTTCAAAATTCATGCAATAATATTGTCCTTTTCAAACCGTCAACGTTAAGTCAGTGATTAGTGTGGGCCGAGAAACTTTTTTTACCCTAATACTGATCGTTATTTGCGTTCTAAAAAATAAAAGTTAGTTTGATAAAAACTTGCTTAAATGATATTTTAAAAAACTGGTTTCAGAAATTTCAAATCTAAAGAAAAACCAAAAGGAAAAAACTAAGCTCCAAAAACGAGCTATTGGCCAAAAAGTTATTTATCCCCAGAACCACGTCAAATATCATTTTGAGTTTGCATTAATTTTTTGAGTTCAAAAATTTAGTTTTAATGACCCGAAAGCCATCCCAAACTAGGTCATAGCCTTTTGCATAAGTCAAACGATGCCCTAATTTTGCGTCGGTCCAAGAAAGTCAAATGACAAGAAGCTATTGAGGATGACATGAATCAATAAGGATCATTCTTCAATAAAGTGGTCACATGTTACCCAATAAGATTGTACGAATACGTTTCAAAGAAGGTAGAATCATCTAACCCGACACATATTATTGTCACTTTATGGGGTAGGCGGCATTGTTATTCCTCTGATATTTTTCACGTGGCTGAAACCCTACAACAAATCAATCATTTATAAGCATATTGCAGTCAACACAAATCTAAAGGAAGAACCGAATTTCAAAACATCAGCAAGCTATAAAGAGAGGGAGTCTCTTAAACGTATAAACCAATATTTCTTGTGAGGTTAATCGATGT
The DNA here is from genome assembly GCA_963210345.1 of Inga oerstediana. Taxonomy (NCBI): domain Eukaryota; kingdom Viridiplantae; phylum Streptophyta; class Magnoliopsida; order Fabales; family Fabaceae; genus Inga; species Inga oerstediana. The sequence continues at coordinate 85,107,560 of OY723399.1, forward strand.
GGGACTCATAACAATAAATTTTATGAGCACAAATATAAAGAGAGAACCTAATTCCAAAAAACTAGCCTATTAGGTAGGAGTGGAAATAGGTCAGATTAGACTTTGGCCAAATTGGCTTGAGCCTGCATCAAGAAATTGAAGCATGAGCCTAGGCTTGAGCTTGTTTACAGGTTTTTTTTTTTCAGCTTAGTCTTGAGCCTTCCAAAGGCCTACTTTAGCTTGAAGCCTATTTAAAATGCAGGCCTTAAATAGGGTTTAAGTATGCCAAAATCTACACAAAATATGTCTAATCAATTAAATAAAAATTAATTCTATGAGTTATTATTTAAAATTTAAATATCGACAATAAAATGATTAATAGGACTACTTAAAAAGTGAGTGATAAAAATTTTAGGGATATTATACTAATTGACTAATTGTATTTTAAAATTAGAATATAAGAGTGAAAATATATGTAATTCTATTTTTAAGTGTGCGAAAAGGCCAGTTCTGAAGGCTTACATAAATTTTTTAATTTTTTTAGCATACATATATGAATGTGATTATGAGACGTGGGACACAATTCATTTATATTAATATTATTCAAGGATCATAATTAACACGTTAAAAAATTTTAGAATGAGAGGGATGTGTATAAAAGACAAGAAATGGGTTAGTCCTTCCACCATATTCGCTACGGCTTGCATTCTCTATTCGACTTATGGCACCAAAATCAATATCATATTAAGATCAATTAGTATTCTTTTCAATCCTAAAAGTATCCCTAATTTTGGTAGACAAAGAAAATAAAATAAACTTTTTAAGTTGAACAAATGTGATATAATCTTCCTAAAATATTCTTGTGTAATATTAAACTATTTATAAGTGTATAAGATGATTAATTCAGTTAGAAAAAAATCCTCCACCTAGTCCTTAACATAGGGTCTAATTAGGGAGTTGATTTTGGTCTTAAATAAAAGACCTATTTCTCTTTTTTGGCAATTCTTTTCCTAATTTACCCTTATTGATGCTTCCTCAACAACAATTAAGTAAGAGAGAGATGCAAGGAATTAAGGAAAATGATTAAGGTGTTTTAGAGAAAACATGTGATGTTAACTAACTTAACTAACTTTGTTAACCAAATCAAATTAGATAAATAAGTCTTATATTAAGGACCAAAGGAAGTAATAAATACAGGAGATAAGATGGACTAAGATCTTTTTTTAGCCAAATTTAATAGACATCTAGTTCTTATATTAGAGACCAGGCGTAGTATTTATCTTCTTTGTCTTTATGCGTGCGCTGTTCTTGCTACACGTTACAGCTAAAATTGCATTGATCAAGAGACCATAATGTGGTACACGAATCCATATTTTTTCCAATAAAGCACAAAAATTATTGTCTCAAGGTGCGAACACTAATATGCTGTAGAACATATACGAATTTTAGTATCAAATGAGATTATATGGTCTCTTAATTTTACAAAATTTCTTTTTAGTCTTCTGATTACTTTAATATCGTTAGTCTCAAATGATGAATTTTTGCTCTGATCATTGCAGAATTATTTTTAAAAATTAAACTTTATATTCTAGCATTTGAGAATTTTTTTTTGAAAAATTTGGCATTTTTGTTAACCAAACTAATGATTAGAGGTAAGAAAAAGAACCTTTATAAAATTAAGAGGCGAAAGATTAATGTTTATCTGAAGTTGAAGTACCAATTTGTTTTTTTATCTATATATATTTATATATTTATATATTTATATATATCCTAAAGTATATAATAGGCATTTTCCTAGCCGAAGGGTAAGAACGGCTGTGACGTGTAAAATAAAAGTACCATATGATATGTTTTAGCAATGAACAGATCTCTACAACAAGATAATTTATCAAATAGGATTGTTTTTAGTACTGGCCGAATATCCATGCAGTTGTATTAATTATAAGTATAGTCATAGGTAAGAGTTACGTTCTGGCAACCTTATGGTTATTTCTGGCTAAGTCCAGATTAATAGAACAGCAATGTAACTTTAACATAACATTTTGACTAACCTAACATTTAACATTCTGGCAACCTTGTGGTTATTTCTGGCTAAGTCCAGATTAATAGAAGAGCAATGTAACTTTAACATAACATTTTGACTAACACGTGATGGGTGGAAGAATATAATATCCTATCCTTGTTCTTGTTAAAGATATTATATATTTCACGTGAAACAAACCATGATTAAAAAATATGAATCAGTTTCGCATCTTCTCCCATAGCTTCATGTGGTTGGCTCTATAAATAGACGCTCCTGTTCGTCAGTTTCTCACACCCAAAGCAAAATCCAACCCTAACGTAAAGTCATCCATAGCCCTAGCAAACAATGAAGACTAACGCTCTCCTTGCGTTCTTCTTCTTCTTCCTAGTTTCCCTCTTTGCCTCCACTAGAGCTGAGTTTGTTCGTGACTCAGAAGGTCACCTCGTAATAACCAACGGAGGCTTATACTACTTAGTGCCACAAGATATCATAGATGCAGCAATTGGGGGTGCTAGTATTCCAAATCCTGCACGCAACTGCTCACTCGCAATTGTGGAGAAGTTATCGCACAATAATGCTTGAATCTATAATGAGGGCGAGGAATACATTACTACCTCCTAACCTTTTAATATATCATTCACACCCTTGCCACCCAACCAATAAACCAAACATCTCGAATGGCTCGTCACCAAGGACGACAACTTTGGAGAGGATGCTATGATGGTTGGATCTGATAGTGAATTTCACAATCCTGTTCATCATGAATTCTGTTTCAATGTAGGTATGGACATGTTGCGGTCAAGACTGATAGCGACGAAAATAGGCATTTGATTGTCGTCGCAGAACAACAAAAATCTATGGGGTATTTGGTAGTGATGTTTGTCAAAAAATCCGATGACTGTGTCACCTCTCACATCTCAATGGTGGTCTGATTGAACCTTCACAATAACTAAACATCTCTGGCCTTCCTAGCTATCTATCTCGGGAGAGTTAGAATTATAATAATATTATCAATAATAAAAATAATCTGTTTGTGTGTGATCAATTCCTCGCTTTGTTGTATCATCCGTGTCGACAACTTCTAGATCTATGCGGTGTTGAGACCTGAAGAAAAACCTCTTGTTATATATGTTATGAGTGAGTTATTATGACTTTGATTTCCTAAGAGTTTAATATTGTAACGATTATTTTTGTTAGGCCTATCAAAACGTTCTCATTGGGATGAGCATGCATCAGATTGGACCGGGTTAGAGGTAGCCCAAGGTCTGGTCTGGTTAGGAGCTCGGGCTTTAAAAGGCAGCCCGAGGTTTTCTCTGGTCTGGTAACAATCCAAACTCAAGTCAGACCAGACTTGGTTCATCGGATTGGTGGACTAATCTTGGTAGTAAGAGATATCTAATCTTTTTAAGTTCACACCAACTGAAGAAGAAGAATTGTACGAAAAAGAAGGAAAACAAGAAAAAGACGACGATCAAATAGATGCTTGATTAAACCGAAACTAATGAAGAAAATGAAAAGAAAGTAAGAAATTATTCCTCATCATCTACTCCTTCTAGATTAAGCCATAAAAGAACATTTAGCTCTGACTAAAAAAATTTAAAAAAAAATTAGAGGAATGAAAAATAGAGGGAAGGATGCCAATTGAGAAGAGAATCAGAGGGAGGGTCTAGAACGACTCAAAGAGGAGGACCGTAGGGATCAAAAGAAGAGATAGATGTGAGCACAACAACGCCATCAAATTGAGGGTAAGGGAAGCAAGGAAGAAGCGACATTGAGGGTAAGGAGTGCAATAGCCCCTTTAGTCGCCTCGGGGTTATCAAGAGTAAAACAGAATTAATACAATATAGTGAACAACTCAGGTCGTTTCACTTTGAGAAGCCAATTATGAAACTAATTCCTAGTAAACTAAGTAATTACAATGCAAAATTGACAAGGGTAAAACATGATTGATTAATTTTCAAAACTATGAATTGAATGCAATTAGAATAGATATTTTTGGGATTTTCAAATAAAGTGGAATGCAATTAGCATTAAGCAATTAAATTCAGGGGCTGGATTTGAACAAATAAAAAACAGAACAGAGATAGCCATAGCTGAAATGAATCAGAATAGAGGAAGATGCTAGCAGGGAAGGATGAAGGTGTGGTGGTAACGGAGCTCTGTGATTTTGAGATTCTTGCCACTCCCTTGGTCCAACTCACTCTCTCTTCCCTTCACTGCAGATCTGACGTGGAGGTGGAGGTGGGAGGCTGCCAGTGGTGGAGGATTGATAATGATGGTGGACAGACAATAAAGAGGACGGGGATGGTGTTTTCGGTTGCTCCTTCCAGCTCTCTGAAGCCCGACTCTCTGCTTTCCTCCAGTTGTCCTCTTCTTCGTTATCAGCTCTCTGTTGGTTATGGACGATGAAGTTGCTGGGGCTGCTGGAATGAAAAAGTTGCTGGTGATTGATGAAGAAGGTCCTGGTGATGGTGAGGTGGGGGTTGGAGGTCGCCGGCGACGTTGGGTGTGAGGCAAAGAGGTGTGATGCGAATTGAAGCTTGCCGCTGAGCCTTGAATCTTCACTGAAGTTCTCTTAAATTTGTCTGAAACTCACCCTTTAATCTTCATCTCCTTCAGATCTGACCTAGCTGCTCCAAAACACTGAGTTTCAATGATCCCCTCTTTGACATTCCATTATTTCTGGTCCTTTCTGGTATTTCTTAAATTCAAACCCCAAACTGTCATTTTCATGCTTAAGCCAATTTATTGAAGCACCTACAATTTAAAGCAAATTAATCCAACATTGATTCTTCTAAAAAATTCATGATTAATAGTAATTATAATTTTTTTGTGACAATTTTGTCATTTTTAATCCCATTTTAATGTATTTACTCTTAATATCTATTTATCACAATTAGAGCATTTTAAACTCAATTAATATGACAAAGTCCCCAAATAAAGTTTAAAAATATATAATAAAATTAGAGATTTGTCAATTCCCCCATACTTAGCCTTTTGCACTATTAGGCAAAATAAAACCAATGTTTCCAAAAATAGGCCCAATGTTGTAATCATCAAGTAATTCAATAATGCAATTACATAAAGACTGAATGACCACAATCCCCAAATCAATTAAAGCTCATGGAATTTTTAATGCAAAGGAATCAACTTGAACACATAACAAAACCAAGAAAGATAGACATGATAGAGCTCTTAAAGGAATATATGTTTCTCTCATCTCTCAAATCATTAGAAATTTCACTCAATTTACCTACTGTAGCATCAACTATAAGCTTGTAAAGGTTTTACTATCTCTACTACTAGTTTGTCATGAATTCATAGTCAAGGGGACTTCTTAAGTTTGTAATGTTGAAAAGGCTTAATGGATGGAAAATGTAACAAAAACTATGCTTGCACTAAATCAATTGATAAATCACTTAGCACTACTCAACTAAACTTAATTCACATCTTTATCATAGGGACTTATTTGTTTGTTTGTTTGTTTTTTATTTTCCGTTTCTTTTCTCTTTTTTCCCCACTCTCTTTTTTACTAGCTATTCACAATTTTTTCTTTTTATTTTTTTCTTCTTTTCTATTTATTATTTTTTTACATCTCTTTCTTTTAACTATTCACGTGGCACTTTCTCTTCACATATACAATAACTTTTTTTTTCATAAATCATAGTGCTAGAAAGAAATTGATAAATAATACAAACATAGCATTTGTATAATGAAACTGAAATAAAAGTGAAAGGCTCAATGGGATAGTCAAAGGTAAATGATGAATGGTTTGGTTTGGGTCAATGGGTTTAGAAATGAATGCCCCTATCATACTACAAATTCAAGACATTAATGTAGCTTTGAAAAGGAACCTAGACATTGGCAAAAAAAGGAAAAAGAAAAGGAACCTAGACAAGTTCTAGAGATTAACTAGAGAATAAGAGAATACGCACATATGATGAGAACATAGAATCAAGGCTTAAGAATCTTTCAACAAGGCTTTTCTCTACCATATCAACTTCCTAAAATCAAGCTAGGCATCCAAATTAATAAAATTGCACTAAAGATACACCAATCACTCAATTGAATCAAGCAAAGGGATTACTCAATCTTAATAAAATTGCAACCCTCAGGTCGTTCCACTTTGAAGAGCCAGTTATGAAACTAATTCCTAGTAAACTAAGTAATTACAATGAAAAATTGATAAGGGTAAAATATGATTAATTGATTTTCAATACTATGAATTGAATGCAATTAGAATAGATATTTTTGGTATTTTCAAATAAAGCAGAATGGAAATGGGTTAAAAATGCAAGTGATGAAGATGCTCTTGGAAATGGTGTTCAATGGCTATCCTTGCTCAATTAAGATATTTGCGGAGTTAATACACTAAGCCTTTAATATTCCAAACCTCATTAACCAATGAGTCTAGCATCACAAGAGAGGGACCCCTACTCTTGAAATACTATTAAGCCCTCTTAGTGTAATGAGTTTCTCTAAGTTTTCTAATATACCAAACCTCAATTACCATTAAGTTTAATGTTTAAACTCATGAACCCATTAATTTAAGCATTATTAAAACCCCTTAGAAAGTGATTATAGAATAAGTAATGCATTTAGGTTCAACTACAATTCCAATTCAATCATACTATCCAACAATACCATGTTAAATAGATAGAAAGCAATAGAATCATAGGTAAACATATATATGATCAAAGATATTGATGAGTACAAATCTTTATTACAAATTCCAAATCACAAGAACTTAGTTCATAGAATAAAACATAACTAAAATCATAGTTTCAATATATAAATGAATTCCTAAACCTAAGAAATCACAAATATAATGAACTATGGGTAATTTAAACTCCCTTTTGAAACACGTGTGAGTTCAAGCCATCTCCAATTCATCTCTAATAGCACAAAATTGCCTAGCCACTAAATATAGTCACACTCTGATTCAAACACCCAACCACATAAAATCACAGGTTAAAATGATCAATTAGCATTAAGCAATTAAATTCAGGGGCTGAATTTGAACAAAAATATAGAGTAGAGATAGCCACAGCTGAAATGAATCAGAACAGAGGAAGGTGCTAGCAGGGAAGGTCAAAGGTGTGGTGGTAACGGAGCTCTGTGATTCTAATATTCTCATCAATGCCCTAGTCTGACTCACTTTATCTTCCCTTCCCTGCAGTTCAGATGTAGAGGTGGAGGTGGGAGGCTGCCGGCGGTGGAGGATTGATGATGATGGTGAGGAGAGACGATGATGAGGACGGGGATGGTGTTTTCGGCTGCTCCTCCTATCTCTTTGAAGCTAGACTTTCTGCTTTCCTTCGATCGCCCTCTTCTTCGTTCTCAGCTCTCTATTGGTTATGGATGATGAAGTTGCTATGGCTGCTAGAATGAAAAAGATGTTGGTGACTGATGAAGAAGGTAACCGGTGATAGTGAGGTGTGGGTTGGAGGTCACCAACAATATTGGGCATTAGGTGTGAGGTAAAGAGGTGTGATGTGAATTGAAACTTGTCGCTGCCCCCTTGAATCTTCATCAAAGCTGTCTTAAATTTGTCTGAAACTCACCCTTAAATCTTCATCTCCTTCAGATCTTAGTTGCTCCAAAATGTTGAGTTTCAACGATCCCCTCTTTATTATTCCATTATTTTAGGTCCTTAGCAGTAACAAATTTGGGTCCTTTCTGGTATTTCTTAAATTCAAATCCCAAACTGTCATTTTAATGCTTAATCCAATTTCTTCAAGCACATACAATTTAAAGCAAATTAATCCAACATCAATTCTTCTAAAAAAATTCATGATTAATATTAATTATAATTTTTGTGTGACAATTTTATACTTTTTAATCCCAATTAAATGTATTTACTCTTTATATCTATTTATCAAAATTAGAGCTTTTTAAACTCAATTAATTTGACAAAGTCCCCAAATATAGTGTAAAAATATATACTAAAATTAGGGTTTTGTCAAAGAGGTGAGCATCCAGCAAGATTTTTGATGGTTTGAGGGTAGGGGAGGGGAGATGAGGGGGTTATGTTACCTTATTTGGTTAGTTAAAAAGGTGGGGAGGGGATCTTTTGTAATGAGAGATAAAAATAAAGGGAGGGAAGGGAATGAGAGCCAAAATTTTGGCTTTCCTCACACTCAAAAATTCAAACCCAATGAAAGAACTACTGGAAAAAACCTTTTTTAGACCGCCACATTTAGACCGATTTTGGCGGATAAGGTCTTAAAAATTTGCACGGTGGCAGTTTTATAATTATATTGAACTTCTAAGACCGGTTATAAATAAAACCGGTCTTAAAGTGTTAACATTTTTGTGAATTTAAAATGCTTTAACATTTAAGACCGGTTTACATATAAACCGGTCTTAAATGTTAAATATTTAAGACCGATTTTATATTAACATTTAAGACCGGTTTATATAAAAACCGGTTTTAAATGTTAAAACATTTTAAATTCAAAATGCGATAATGTTTTAAGACTGGTTTTTGTACAAACCGGTCTTAAATTTGAAATTTCTCTCTTTTAAGACCGGTTTTTAATAAAAACCGGTCTTAAAGGTAAGATTTTTCACCCTTATTTTTCCTCTTGCGCCCAGATCGCGCGCTCTGTGAACCCTTTCTTCTCTTTTTACCATTTCTCTGTGAGCTCTGTCCTGCTTGTTCTGAACTCATCCATGACGTCCCGTCCCTCATTTGCTCAACTCTCCTACGTCATTACCACTATCGTTGCTGTGTTCGTCGTCACTATTCTTTGATTATCGTCAGTCTTCTCCGCCGCCACCTCTAATCTCTGCAGTTACCATTCTCCTCTGACTTGACTTCCCTTTGTCAGTGCCGTGAATTTGAGGACTTCATTTTAACCTCAGTCGACGCCACTGTGACTTTGGGTTGAAGCTCACTCCTTGGTCTTCGATCAGGTTAGTGTTCGATCTATTATTTAGTTGTGCGTTGTTCAATAATTAATAATGTTCAATGAAAAAATGGTTCCTGTTGTTGCTTTGAGCACTTAAACATAATCTGGAAAAGATTAAATCTGCACATTCTTATTAGATATATGCTCTGACTTTTAATTATATCCCTGTGATATTTGGCTTGGATTAATACCACTCTATGTTCTGTTTTAGTTTAGTACGGTTGTTTGATTATTGTCAGTGTTATTGGTTTGTTAAAACAATACTAGTTTCAAATGGTGCTTGTTAATTTCGTTGAAATATCTAAAACTCTATTGTTGTTGTTTTTTTGTCTATCCTTTTGTTGTTGGATATAGGGTGCTAGAAGTGTTAAGATATATATGGATCATAGTTGGATAAACGCTAAACAAACGAGTGTTGAATATGATAATGGGGTGAGGGGTTTTTTAGACTTCGCTAGTAGAAATGCCGATGATGGTAGTAGGAAGTTTTATGGCCCTTGTGTAGTATGTTTGAATGAGAAGTGACTAAGTACTGTAAATATATACACATTTAATTTGTGCAGGATTCTGTAAGAGTTATACAGTGTAGGTATGGCATGGTGAAGAATTAGAAATGCCAAGTTCATCTCAACAGGGGGAGTGAACTTTTGATGATAATGACATGGATACGGATGATCGGATAGAGGATATTATTCATAATATAAGAGAAGAAACTTTTGAGCAATCACATGCATATGGTAATACGTGTAGTGATGCTGAGACGCCGTTGTACCGGGGGGTAAAAAGTACCAATTGTTGAAAGCAGTATTGAAATTGGTAAGCTTGAAAGGACGGCATGGATGGAGCGACAAGAATTTTTCAGAAACGCTTGAGGCTTTTAAGGACATACTTCCAGATGATAATATGTTGCCTTCTCGATACTATGATGCTAAGAAAATATTGTGTCCACTAGGGATGAAGTATAAAAAGATCTATGCATGCCCTAATGATTGTATATTGTATAGAAAAGAGCATGAAGAGAAACAACAGTGTCCAATATGTGAAACCCTGAGGTACAAATCAAAGAACGCTCGTGTAAAAGTATTGTGGAACCTTCCAATCATACCAAGGTTCAAGCGCTTGTTTGCTAATGAAAACAATGCAAGAAATTTGAGATGGCATGTAGATGATAGGATATCCGATGGAAAGCTTCGACATCCGACTGATTCTTTTCAATGGAAGAAAATCGATCAATTATTTCCTACCTTCGGTGAAGACCCTAGGAACCTTAGGCTTAGGCTTAGTACGGATGGCATGAATCCTTTTCGTAGCTTGAGCAGTATACATAGTTCATGGCCTATTCTGTTGGTAATTTACAACTTATCTCTTCTGTTATTCATGAAATGAAAGTACATCATGTTATCATATTGATTTCAGGACCAAAACAACCCGGAAGTATATATAACTACTTTTTTTGTTGTCATCACAGGAAAATGAAGGATATGAGTTATATGTCTTAGTGTAGATTCTCTGAAGCCAGGCCAGCTAGTGTTCATCAGCCTGAGAAGAGTGTGTATAAAGTATTTTGGCCCTAATGAATAACAGAATTGTCATTAATGTAATTTAATCTTTGATGTATGTATGTAAGTGAAAAGATAAGGAACTTGGTCAAAACAATATTGTCATGGTTGTATGATTTCCTTGCATTATGATTCTGTCTATGATTGTGAGTTTATTATTCATGGTTGTTTTCCTTGCTTTTGTTTCGGCCAGCACTGTTTAAGCACAAGGGAGTTGAGTTTTAATATGTTCCAATGAGTTTTGAGTCTCTCACATGTCATTAAGATGTTAGTTATATAATCTGTAAGAGAAGATTTATTTGAATGTCATTGAACTAGTTGTTGCTTGCTGAGTGAAATGTTTTAAAAGGGGAAATGGCTTGTTGGGTATAACTTTTAAACAAAAATTTTAAAAAAATTCAACTTTTAAGATCGGTTCTCTCCAAAACTTGTCTGAAAAGTACATTTAAGTCCGGTTATGAAAACAACCGGTCTAAAACGTTGAATTTTTAAACCGGTTTTTCATAAAACCGGTCTAAAATTTTAACCTTTTAGACCGGTTCCTTTGATAACCAATCTAAAAATATTTATTTTTAGACCGATTTTATAATAACCGGTCTTAAAAAGTTTTTTTAAGACTGGTTCCATAACCGGTCTAAAAAGTAGCAAACTTTTTAAACCGGCTGTATCAAGACCAGATCTAGAACGAGTCTAAAATGTCTTTTTTAACTGGTCTTAAAAGTGATTTTTTCAGTAGTGTAGAATGAAGGCCCCTCCCCTCAAACCAAACACACCCTATGTTTTGTTTGAGGGGAGGGGTCCTCATTCTCTCATTTGGTTTGAATTTTTGACTAAGAGGGAAGTCAAAAGTTTGGCTCTCATTCCCTTCCCTCCATTTATTTTTATCTCTTATTACAAAAGCTCCACTCCGATACCCGCCTCTTTAACAAATCAAATAAGGTAACATAACCCTCTTCCCTCCCCTCCCCTACCCACAAACCAAACACATCACTCAAAGTGTGTTTGGTTTGAGGGGAGGGGTCCTCATTCTCTTATTTAGTTTGAATTTTTAGTGGGAGGGAAGTCAAAATTTTGACTCTCATTCCCTTTTCTCCATTTAGTTTTGACTCTCATTATAAAAGATCCTCTCCCCACCTCTCTAACAAACCAAATAAGATAACAAACCCCCCCTTTCCTCCCCTCAAACCAAACACACCTTAGGGGAGGTGAAGTGGTTGGGGTGGGTGAAAAAGTGAGTGGGACCCAGCTTCACTTACACTCTCCCACATCAAATTTTTGTTTTCTCCTTAGTTGGAGAAAGCACACATGACACATGATGGGCACATGTGAAAAAAGCTCTCAAGCTTTCATTTTTTTATAAAAACAAAAATGATTTAGGTTAAATCAGACTAGACCATGTGGGCTGAAAAGCTGGTGTTGAACCTGATCCAATCCAAATAGTTGGTCTGGTCTGGTCTGATCCTTTAGTGTTATAAGGTTATTTTTCACCGGATCGGGTTATCTAGACCATCAGGTTTTTTTTCTCATCTCTATGTTCTCAGTTGGATATCGAGTTGAGATTGATGTCATTTAATTACCGTGAGGAAAGAAGGAAAAGTAAATGATAAATGGTAAAATATGGAGTGCAGCACTTATTGATAATGCGGAGTTTAATACCTAGGTAGCTCTAAATTAAATCAATATGCTTCCTCAAGTATTTCTTAATTAACTCACAAATACTAGTCAAAAGCTTATATTATCTGTGACAACACCCTATTTTGTTTTATGTTTTCATACTTTATTTCGGGAGGTTTTCATGATTATTGAGTATAAATTACCTTTATCATGATAAATTTGAATTAAGAATAAATACATAAAACTAGAGTTAAGAAGGGCAAAATTGTCATAATAATTGTAATTACTCTTAATCATTGATTCTTGAAAATATTTGATGTTGGTTTAATTGTTTTCAATTGTAGGTACTTGAAAAATTGGATTAAAACTGAAAATAACAGTTTGGGCCTCCAAATTTTAAAATGACATTTTAGTCCAACGAATTTTGAAAATGCCAGAATGATCCACCCCAAAGTGACAGCGTTTTGACAGCAATTTTAGGTCTGAACTCAGAACAGCTTGAGCGACAATTTTCAGAACCAGAGCTGCCGCGAACCAGAGCTTCCTTCCTCCATCGACTTGATCTTCATCCTTCCATCACCGTCCTTCACCGTCGCCGGCGACCTTGGAAAAAGACAGAGCTTCAGCGTGAAAACAGAGCAGGGGAGCGCTGCAAAATCACCATCTTCATCATCCTCCATTTCACCTCGACCTTCATATTCATTCACCACTTCTCCAACCTTCCATCGTCACCATCTATCCACTGTCGGTCCTCTCTCTCTCCTTCCACAATATCAGGCCATTCGTGCAAGAATCCACGGCCTTTCACCATCACCGATCTCTTTTATCATTTATTCATGGCTGGGTGCTTGAATCATATTGTGATTTTACTTCTTGAAGCTATTTTCACGGGTTGCGGTAGCTAAATCTCTCTGCTCCTGGAGCAATGAATTGGTTTTTCAGCTTGGAACTTCACAGGGAGTGTTCTCCCATCTCATGATAGAATCAATATATAAAACAGCGTTAGGTTATTTTGGCATTTCTGCTCCCATATTAAATGTTAATATGTATTCTTGCACCTTTGAAAAGTAAATGGGGTGTCAGATACACTTTTAAGAAAAGCTTATTTGTATTTACTTGGCCAAAAAAATTGGGACCATATGTTACATTTTTATCGGATGGATAAAGAATTGTACTGGGATGCCTCTTTTTTCAGCCATTTCCAAATAAGCCACCGATGCATTACCACATAAGCCACATTAATTCATAATTGAAAAGCATAATGATTCCCCAAAAAACTTCCTCGTCATAATTAAATACAACGATCACCTGCTCGATCATTATGCCGTAGATAAATCCAATATTGATAAATTGAAAATTCCTTGCTAAAGGAAAAAAAAAAAAGGAGAGAAATACTTACATACTTCAAGAGCGCCACTTCATCTGTATTCTGACTAATTAAAATACAATAACTCTCTCATTTTATTTCTACAAGGCAGATGAGTCATTTGGAGATTCATGAATTTAAAAAACAACTCTTCATTGGAGGGAATTGTGTTTTTAATTTTTTCTAAATTATAAAGTTTATATTTTTTAAAATTATAAAATTTGAATTTCTCCAAATGATTCATCTATCATGTGGTATTAAAATAATATGAGTTCTTGTATTTTAATCAGTCAGAGTACAGATGAGGTGACACTCCTAAAGTATGTTAGTATTTCTCGAAAAAAAAGTAGTGGTTGAACGAGTAATTTTCCTTCCTGTAAGGGATAATGTGGTCACAGAGACATTGATCGTTATGTAGTACATACTTACTATTTGAACATAAACTACATTACACTAATTGATTTTCACCTCCAACTTTAGTTTACAAAATACATTTAGAATAAAAGTCACTTTAATTTGTGTTTAGAAAACTGACTTTTCATGTGCATTTTCTTGCATCCTCGCCTACAAAATAACCAAACATCAATTAAGGATAAAGTCTGTTTTCTAAAAAGTCCTTTTAGCTTGCAAAAAAGGAATCCAAATACACACTTAATCAAGGTTAAAATCAGATTATTGAAAGCAAAGAAGGGTAGTATAAATCAAAATTTAAGAATTTAAGTGAATTGATCTTTGTTTTGAAATTATACTTAGAGAGCCATTAATGGTAAAATAGTATTTATTTAAAGAATACTAGAGGCAATTTAGAAAAAAGTATAAAATTGCTTTTTGGAAAATTTAGATTATTTAATTATTTCTTAGTCCTTAAAAATGTATTTGTGACAATTTATAAGGTTATGATTCGTTCTATAAGAAAGTGATTCACAAACATATTGGACTCGTGCTGCTGCTGGTAATAATAATAATACTAATAATGTCATATTTTTGCATTCAAATCATTTAATAGTGAAAGGGATATCCATGTAAAAGACCATACATTAACAAAGCGTTCATATATATATATATATATATATATCTCTCTCTCTCTCTCTCACACACATTATATGTATGTATACATGCATGCGCGCAGCGGAGTGTTTCTGCAGTACTGAATATGAGAAATAAAAAAACCAAATGGTACAAAACAAAACGTCCATTTTGATATTTATTTAAAATTGAGCCCTACTAGTGGGGATTGAATTTAGTAGAATGGGTCAGTCTTCAATTACGTGACAAACCAATATTCGGATTTTTACTAAGAGAAGTGTCTATATTTAGTGTGAGTCAGTATTTCGAACATAATTGCCTCGATTAATATGATATTTGTACCTATAAAAAAAATTGGGGCTTGTACTTACTAGTTTTGTCACATAGATCAATAGTTGTACCGGGATGCCTATTTTCTCAATCATTTGCACATATGCCACAGTATCTTACCAGATTGAACGGTTAAAATCATTAAAAATTATTTTAGAATACTTTATGCTACTTGAATATTTTAAAGTAATCTTTGGAGTTGAAAAAATATATTAAAGGCAAGATTATATTCAGTCTGGTAAGACACTGGATACAACTGAAAAAATATTTGAAGGGGTTAAAAACACCAAAAATTGTTTTAAGATACTGTATACTACTTAAAATATTTTTAAGATACTAGATACTTCCAGAAAAATCCTTCATAATATTGGACTCTATTTTTTTAAAAAAAAAAAGACATCAACTCATCATTTTGCACCCAAAACTACACTAAAACGGTGTAGTTTTGGGTGCAACGGACGCAGCAGAGGCAAGCCAACTCCAGACATCAACTCATATTTTGCACCCAAAACTACCACTACTACAAAAAGGGTAAAAGGTGGCGCACATTTTGTGGCACTTCTTTAAACAAGTGCCACAGCTTCTCTTTTTTTTTTTTTTTTACCTCTATAATTTTTTTTTTTAATTTTCGGTACCAGCTGTGACGCCTAATAGATTAAGTGCCACAATTGAAGAGGCCTAGTGTGGCGCCTGCCTGCCACACTTGGGGCCATGAAAGCAGCTGTGGCGCCTAACCCACCAAGCGCCACAGCTGCAGCATTGAAATTTTTTTTTTTTTTTTAAATGTGGGCATGTGTGGCGCCTAATTAAATAGGCGCCACACATGCTAATGTGTTGATCAGCTGTGGCGCCTAATGCTTAGGCGCCACAGCTGAAGAGAGGCAATTGTGGCGCCTAATTATTTAGGCGCCACAATTGCCCACTTTTTAAAAAAAAAAAAAAAAATTCAACTTCTCTTTTTTACCACAATTATTTCATTTCCCGCGTAGTGGTTCTGTGTCCGCCCCCCATTCCTTCTCTTTTTGACTACTACTCCACTTTAATTATTTAACTACTCTCTCCTCCATTAAACTACTTTCCCTTTCTCATCTTCTTAGTGGATCCGTCGACCCCCTCCCTCCATTTCCTATCATCTTCACACTAAAAAACACACCCACACGCTCACTCGTCACTCAAGCTAGCATCACCAACGTGGCGCTTGCTTGAGCAAGCGCCACAGGAGGCCCCCCTCCTGTGGCACTTCCTCCAACAAGCACCACAGGAGGGTATTTTTTAAATAAAAAAATTTAAAATGTTGTGGCGCTTCCAAGCGCCACAGCTTTTTTTAGTAGCGTCCAGATATGTGGTACTTCTCTAGCGCCACAGTTAATGCAATTATAAGCGCCACAGCTTTACTTTTTTGTAGTAGTGTACACCAAAACGGTGTAGTTTTGGGTGCAGCGGACGCAGTAGACAATAAGCTGCAGCGGAGGCAAGCCAACTCCTGCATTACCACGCATAAGCCACACTTCTATCTTTTTCATTCAAGAAAATTACATATCTAGCACATGAATTCATAATTGAAAAGCATATTAATTAAAAAAAATCATCCAAATCATAATTAAATACAAATAATCTCCAGCTCGATCTTGATGTCTTCGATAAATCCAATATTAATAAATTGAAGATTCCTTTCTATATGGGATAATGAAGTGATAGAAATATTGATGAGTTATGTAGTACATAATTATTATTCAAATGTAAATTACATTATACTAATTGACTTTGATTCCAGTTTCAATAATTTACAAAATACATTTGTAATAAAAGTCATTTTAGTTAATTTGTGTTTACAAAACTGTATTTTCATAGTGCTTGCACGTAGTTCGGTGAGCAACATAAAAATAGTATAAATATACTAATATATTGATATAAGGTACTTGAGTACGTTATCAGTTTTCCCCGCAGAGTTTGATAATATATACAATCTTGGTCCAAAATCTCAAAATTAAACTAAATATAACCAACAGCTCCCTCTTATAAACCCGGCCACCTTAGTTGCCAGCATTTACCGTTTTGTCCTTGGAACCGCTAACCGCTGCTAGAATATTTTTAAATGTAGTAATGGAGTGAGATTCGAGTGAATCTCAGTAGTAACAGGCTATCAATCATATAAAATATGAAAAGTAAATATGTCATGCTCCATATTATGCAACATATTAACAACAATATCACATCACAACATGTATACATGAGTTGAGGGCTCAATCCCCCACTATCCATAAACCTCGGTTGGGACTGGACTCAACAACCAGGTACACCTCAGTTGGGTTCTTCCTCAATAACCAGGTAAGAGTGCCTCCTCGCAGTAATTGCCCTCTCCGGCAAAACCATGTACATTAATTATATCACAGAAGATGGCATGCATAAACATATAAATATTGGCATAGTGTATGAAGGATAGAGTTACTACTTTAAACCCCTTTTTAACTCGTAAAACGTTCCTCGCAAAGTGATCAACATCACTTTAATGAAATTCCAACTCTAACCAATGGAACCATCAAATTGATGAAATTTCAGCTCTAACCCCTCACACCAGGTCTAGCTGAAACTACTCTAAGAAAAGGGGAAATTGTGATTTTGAGATTTAACCTTGAAAGCTTGCTTCTTTACACTCCTAACTACTTGATTAACCATTTAAACACCATTTGAACATAATTTGCAGAAATTTGGCCAGCATAACCCCTTAGGTTTCAATTCCCAAAATTTACAAATTCACCAAACAATCCATAAATCAAGCCAAGAATCACAACAACAACATCAATACACCAAGGATTTGAGATTTTGGAGGTTACCTATTTATTCTAGGAGTTTCTCTCTCTAGGGCATCCCACACTCTCTCCTCAACCTTGAAGATTAGCATGCTAAACATGGATTTTTATGGAGAAGAAGAGATTAGAAGAGAGATTACACAAGTCAGGAAGCTTAAACACTTGAAATCACAAGCTTAGATCTTTGCTTCCTCTTGCTTCTCCTCCTCTGTGTGTGTGATTGATGGCGTGAAATGAGTAAGAGAAAGATGAAGGGATATGTTAAATAATATCTTCATCTTTTTCCTTCATTAACTTTATTACCAAAAATTGAATTTTATGACACAAGTGTACTAAGCCTTATCTCATGACACTTTCTCTTTCTCTTTTCCATGATGCCATCGTAAATGAAGAAAGAAAAATGAGATGGTGGAGCTTTTAATACAAAATATCTCATTTCTTTCTCTTTTAAAAATATATTATTTTAATTAAGTTTTATGACACCTTTTTTTTTAACGTTATCCCTTAACAACTTGATATCATAACCCTCCATTGACTTTCAACCAATTTTTCTCCTCCCTCCTTAGCCCATGATCGCCGCATATGGGTCCTTCATATCCCAATTGGGCTTTTCTCTAACTATCTCAACTAATTACACAACATGTAATATTTTATTGAAATTTCTCACTTGCTCATATTTGAATAAATTCTTGTTTATTCCCTTGGCTTGGATTGATAACACTTGGCATGTTTATGAGCCAAATAATTATTTTTCCCTCCTATTTCTTTATTCCACAATTTACATAATTGCCATTACATTTTTTTTTTTCAATTTCACAACAATTGGAAATTTTGGTAGATTTTCTGACCAAACTTTGAAAAATCATAACTTTATTTGTAGAACTTCAATTGGAGTGATTCAAAAAACTATGTGACCCTTATTGAGTCTAGTTTCAAGAAAAAATATAATCTTTAGCCAACTGGAAGCTCAATATTCCTAGAATTTAAATCTTTGGAAGCTGTCCCAGAAAATAGCTAGTTTCCCTGGGCTAACTTCAAAATTCATTACTCTTTGTGTATAGCTCCAAATAATTCCCATGACCTATCAAATAAAGCTTGGAATGTCTACTTTCATGCTGGAAAATTTCACAATTTTTGAACATCAATAGGTCATCCAAAACCACATGACAAACTCACTACCTCGCATAAAATTTCACTGACAACACTGTTTACATTTCAAATTTTTAGTGTTTAATTCCTATAATCAAGAATTTATAGCCAGAGGCTATTCAAAGCATATCAATATTCACCATCTTATTCCCTTAAATATAAGGAATTTTAGTGACCAAAATCGGGGATGTTACATTTTCTATTTTGCATTCTCACCTAACAAGTAACCGAACATCAGTTAAGGCAAAAGTCTATTTTCTAAAAAGTCCGTTTAGGTTACAAAAATGGAATCCAAATACACACTTAATCAAGGTTAATGTCAGATTATTGAAAGAAAAGAAGGGGAATATAAATTTAAAATTAAGAATTAAAGTGAATCGATCTTTGTTTTGAAATTATTCTTGGAAAAGCGAAGGGTACCCTTAAAAAATCATGGAAAAATGTAGTGTATGTAATAAGTATTTCAAAATTCATGCAATAATATTGTCCTTTTCAAACTGTGAACATTAAGTCAGTGATTAGTGTGAGCCGATAAACTTTTTTAACCCTAATACTGATCGTTATAAGTGTTCTGAAAAAAGTTAGTTTGATATAAACATGCTTAAATGATTTATTAAAAAGCTGGTTTTAGAAATTTCAAATCTAAAGAAAAACCAAAAGGAAAAAACTAAGCTCCAAAAACCAGCTATTGGCCAAAAAGTAATTTGTCCCCAAAACTTTTGTTAACATCATTTTGAGCCTCAATTAATTTTGAGTTCGAAAATTTAGTTTTAATGACCTAAGCCATCCCAAACTAGGTCATAGCCTTTTGCCTAACTCAAAAGATGCCCTAAATTAGTGTTGATCCATGAAAGGGTAATGACAAGAAGCTCTTGAGGATGACATGAATCAATAAGGATCGTTCTTTAATAAAGTGGTCACATGTTACTCAATAAGATATTACGAACTACATTTTAAAGAAGGTAGAATCATTTAACCTTACATAATAGAGTTACCAGAGTCCAAGATTACGTAGCTGTAAATTAGTAATTGTAAATGTAATTATTTACTTGTAGTCCATTCATATTAGTTAATTTGTTACAACTAACTTTGTACATGATGAGCTTTCAAGTTGGGATGATTATCTTGTATATATACATGAGACATATTGTATAGTAACTACCACCATTAGGCTCATGCCATGATGATAGCCTTAATGAATAAGAATAAACATCAATTCATGGATGGATCGCTGCAAATTCTAGCTAGGAATGATCCTCTGTTTCTGGCGTGGCAACGCTGCTTAAGATGTATGGAATGACTTAAGGGAACAATTCAGTTAGAGTGACACTTTTCAAGTGGTAAAATTACAATATGAGTTGTTCCAAATCAGCAAGGTGATCTCTCTGTTTCTGAATATGTGAACACCCTATTTTGTCCAAGCCTCAATCAAAAATTTAAAAACTAATAAAATAAATAAAATAAATTCCTCTCATTAATGATGATTGGTGTCTAAATTGGCAATCATTATTAAAGGAAAAATTAAAAAATAAATAAAAAAAGAAAATAAAAAAATCCTCCCACCAATGATGTCGGTGTCCAAATTGGAAATCATCATTAAAAGGAAAAAAAAATCCTCTCATTGATGATAATTAGTGTCTAATTTGACATTGTCATTCATTAAAGAAAAATATAAAAAAGTATCTCCCATTCATAGGTTTAAATTAGGAAGTTGCTTGCAGGGAAAATATAAGAAAATAAATACAAAACGAAAGTACAAAACAAAAAATATCTCATTTATGTTGATAATTTTAAATTAGGAAATTACTTGTGGGAAAAAGAAAAAAATAAAAAAAAAATCTCTTATTGATTGTAAGAAGTTTTATTGATAGAAAATAGAAAAAATAGAATAAAAAACGAAAATTAAAAAAAAAATCTCCATTGATGGTGATTAGGTCAAGTTAGGTAATTTTTAACAAAAAATACAAAAAAAAATCAAAAATGAAAATTCAAAAAAAGAAGGAGCATTTATGAAGAAAACCCTACCTTAATACTATAAATAGAAGTGCAAGGGTTGAAGCAAGACATACAAGAATTTTGGGAGAGTTAATTTTAATTCTTATTTCATTGCTCAAACATGATTCTGAGGAAGAGAAGTTCATCTATTGTTTTGCATTTCCTAGCCTTACATTTGTGGGTTTGTGGCTGAGTTTTCATCCCTTTCTTTTATTTCTAATGATACATGGGCTCTTATGTAAGTGCTGCATATGATTGACTCTCCTTCACCATGCTTTCATGATTTCTTTCTCCTCTTTATGCTTGCCTCATTTAGAGCAACTTGATTCATTTTTATGCTTACTGTGCTTTCACCGCATAACTTGATTTACTATGATTACATCTTTATGCTTTCATTACCATATCTTTGCTTACCTCATTATGACTCATGCTTACCTCATCGTGATTCACATGTGCGTGAATCATTCACCATGACTTTGATATATGTTGGGCTTATCTTAAGTGCTCGTTTGGGATAGCTTATTTTTGGGTAATAAGTACTTATAAATCATGATTCACGGTATACGAGATAAGTATGTGAGAAGAGTTTTGTCTCGACTTACGTAATAAGTGCTTATTTCTCAGGAATAAGCTATTCCAAATACTAAGATAATAGATCAGGTGGCTTACAAATGCGAGGATGAATGGTATGTGTTGGCCTCTTTCATATTCTGGGTATTATTATTGGCATGGATGAATTGTTCGTTATTGATTTTCTTACCATCTTAGACTCTTTGGAATCATAGGTGAAAAATACAATTCCATATCGGCTTAATGAATTTTTATTTTTACAAATAAAAAGTTTCAAAATAAAAAAAAAAAGTTCTTTTCTTAGATTAAGCAAATTTGGTTTCATATGATAAAATAAGGAAAAGGCCTTTTTAAGAAAAATTAAAAATACAAACCAAACAAAAAAAAAAATTTGTCAAAGAAATTAAATAAAGATTTTTTCCTTAAAAACACAAATAAAGTGACATGTATTTCTACCCCCAAATTACGTGGGCTTTGATCCCTCTAAAGAGTACGTAGGCCCTAGGCTCTCTTCCTAGGTCAAGTCCAACTTTGTAAATAAATATATTTTTTCTTATTTTCTTTTTGTAAATAAATGTGCATTTTTTTTTCTTCAGTTTTCATTTCATTTATTTTTGTAAATATTCTCTTTTGGATAATTATCATAACATTAAAGGCCATATTCGTTTTTAAATAATTAGCTTAGGGTAAGCTTAGGGTAACCATTCTTATGAATGGGTGTTGTGGGGTGCCTAACACCTTCCCCTTACACAATCGACTCCCAAACCCTAACTGATTTTTGAAGACCAGTTTCATTTTTTTTTAAAAAAAGGGTTTCCAAAATAATCCTGTTTTCAAAATTTTAGTGGCGGCTCCTTGTTTTCCAAATTTCGGGCGCTACAGCTTGGCGACTATACTGGGGACGGTTTGAGAGTCAAACTCATTTAAGTTAAGTGTTTAAGAATAATATGGCCTTAATTTTATTTTAATTGCCCTTTTTTTATTATATGTTTTTATTTATGAATTTATTTATTTATTTATTATTTTCTCTATCTTTCTTGTAATCTGCTTAGTAGATGAGGGCTAGGTAGAAGTTAGGCCCACAAGTTGGTATGCTCTCCACATACATTGAACACATACACGATTATCCTCATATATATTTTGGGCCCTATACTCGGGTCTGTGAATTCCTTAGGTGAGCTGAAATTTCTAGCGGTCTCCCTGTGGGGTTTTCAGAACCCCCTGAGGTTACTGTGAAGACTTCATCATAGTTGTTACTCATTTGGCAAAGTTGATCATTGTGGGGTTTCAGAACTCCTTGAAGGTCAATTTCGTTAAATGGGGTCTTCATCCTTACGATGGGGGCAGTTAGGAGACCTTTATAAGTGAGAATTAGAACCACCTTGGAACCATTGTACTTATTAGTGGAAATTATAGACCATCCCAATTAACTAGTACCTGACTTTCTTAGGATAGATACACCCAACCTAGAGTTATTCCTAAAATAGGACATTTGAGGCATTTATTTATTAACAATATTATTTGTCATCCATGCATAATCAAGGAAACCCCTAGGATCAAGCGGCTAATTGTCACTTCACTTGAGTATGTATCTAGCATCACTCCTCATATAGATATATCACAAGGAAGGTGTAAGCATTATATAGCCAACCTTAGTTTAAGGGTTTATAACCCTAAAAGACTCTAAGCTTACTGCATCTATCATGTTAGAAAATATATCAATGAGATATAACCCTTTTAGGGCTTGTGAGGCATAATTACATTATTCATAGGCCTTTTAGCTTCATTTGATATGGGCCTTGGACATAATCATCATTTTTAAAATCCTTAGGCTTGTGATGGCCTGGGCCATTCGTAGGTTAATGGGCACTTCATTCTCTTTAGAAGGTAATGGATCTCTTAAGGAGGTGGAGTTCTTTTTCTCAATGTCCATTACCCATATTAAAACTAGAAGTACATGTCATCACTCTTTTATGTCTCATGAGGCATCTTTACATCATTCATTGGCCGTTTAGCTTCATTTGATATGGGCCTTGGACATAATCATCATTTTTAAAACACTTCATTCTCCCTATGAGATAATGGACCACTTGAGGAGGTAGAGTTCTTTTTCTCAATGTCTATCACCCATATCAAAACTGGAAGTACAAGTCATCACTCTTTTTGTATCATGAGGCATCCATGCATCATTCATTGACATTCAGCTTCATTGGTTATAGGCCTTATGTATAATCATCATTTTTTCAAACCCTTAGCCGTGTGATGGCTTGGCCCGTTCGTAGGGTAATGGGTACTTCATTCTCCATATGATGTAATATATCTCTTGAGGAGGTGGAGTTCTTTTTCTTAATGTCCATCACTCATAGTAAAACTCGAAGTACATGTCATTACTCTTTTATGTCTCATGAGATAGCCTTGTATCTTTCATTAGCATTTAGCTTCATTTTATATGGGCCTTGGATATAATTAACATTTTTAAAACCCTTAGCCGCATGATGGCTTGGGCCATTCATAGGTTAATAGGCACTTCATTCTCCTTATGAGGTAATGGATTTCTTGAGGAGGTGAAGTTCCTTTTCTCAATGTCTATAACTTATATCAAAACTAGAAGTACATGTCATCACTCTTTTATGTCTCATGAGGCATCTTTGCATCATTCATTGGCATTTAGCTTCACTTGATATATGTCTTAGACATAATAAACATCATTAAAGAAGGAGGCAAAAAGAGGGAAAATGGGCATGTAAATAAAAATAATAAATGAAAATAATAATACAGTTATATCTTTAGTTAATAATGCTTGCATAGAATATTTTTTCTATTATAAAAAAAAAGAGAATATCTTTCCTTAAAAATGACTTCATTTACCCTTATCCATGTTATCCCTCATTCACATAAATGGTTGTTCCTTATTCCTGATGTGAGGCTAAGAATTTTGTCTCTCTTTTCACTTTCTGAGAGTATTATTCTTGATTGAGGGAAACAGTTAAGGGTCTAAAAACTTGTTTTGTACAAGTTACTTGTATCGAGGTGATATCATACTGTGGATAAGCTTAGTTTGGAAAATGACTCGACCTTACCTTGATGAGGCTAGTTTTAAAGGGTAAATTGTTTAACTTGGATGCAATGTGATGATGATTACACAAGCCATGTGAGGATTTGAGCCTATTGGTATGATTTTATTTTCATGTGTGTACCACTTATCCTTGACCCAATCTAGAACTTGGCATGTATCTTGTTTGAGGTCAGATTTGATGTTCATTTGCTTGATATAGAGAGGACCAAGGCATTCATTTTTCATCAAAAAAGCCAAAAAACCACCCTTACATGATAGCCATTTGAGCCTATGTGATATTCCTTTCCTATCCCTTAGCATGCAGAAAACCTCCAATATGTTCCTTACCTCTTATTCAAGTTTCCTTTTGCTTTCTAAGAGGACTCACTCTGCTTAATTAAAAGAGCATGTGTACACTCTAAATATTGTTAAGGCTACAAGGTGAATCTTGTTGAAAAATGAATAGTTGAGATAAAAGAGGAAAAAAAAGAAAAAAAAGCTCGCTAAGTTGAAAACCTATTAGGGAAGCTTAGGCAAAAGTTAGAGCGGAAAAAAAGAAAAGGAAAAAACCTCACTAAGTTAAAATCTCGAAAGGGTAGCTTAGGCAAACGTTAGAGCAACAAAAAGAAAAGAAAATAGGAAAAAAATCAAAAGAAAGATGGGCAAGTACTAAGGGAGACATGGAAAGAGCTTCCTTCCATTCTTCTTTTGCTTGAAGGCCTTTAGAATATACACTTACTTGATTCTATATTTGGTTCTTATTTCCCTTAGTTATCATGAGTATCTACTTCGGCTCTTAGATATCCTTTATCTCTTACTCAAGGTACTTTTGTTTCTAAGAGCACCCTATCTTCTTGGTTAGGAAAGTATGTGTATATTCCTACAATTTTTGAGGCCGTTAGGGTAATCTGGTTATAAGCACTAGCACAAAATCTGTCTTTTAGACTAGCTTATTTAGACCAGTTATAGAGGGATAAGGTCTAAAATGTATGACTGGTAGCAGTTTTATAATTATAAATAACTTCGGAGAAAGGTTCTGTGGATATCAAGTCTTAAAGATATTATTTAGACCTCATTTATGTTTAACCTATCTTAAAAGGATAAAATAAAAATAAATAAATAAACTTTTTAGACCGGTTATTTCTATAATCAATCTAATTACGCAACCTGTAATTAATTTTTTATTTTATAATTTTTAAGATCGGTTTTAAATTATGACCGGTCTCAAAGTTGAAACTTTTTAGATCGATTATTTTAAAAACGGTCTAAAAAGTATATTTAAGACCGATTATTCTTAAAAACCAGTCTTAAAAGTGTGTGCCTTAATTAAAATTTAGCTCCTCTTCATCCCACTGAATCATAGCTTGCTCTCTGAACTCACTTTTCCTTTAAATTTCTTCAATGGTGTTCTTGTTCACAACTCTGCTATCCTCTTTCTCTTTAAATCTGGAGCAATCTTTGCCTCTGAACATAATATCTCGCAATCTAACCGACGGTGTTCTTTTTCCTAATCTCATTGGCATCATTGAGCTAGGTCTGTCTTAGCAGAGGAAGAGTCACTACCCATATACCTTGCCATTAGTCTACCTTCATTTCGCCATCAATCGATAACATTCCAGCTCCGACTCCTCCTCCCTTAAATTGCCACTCGTTCTTCGTCCAAACGGGAGCTCAAAGAGTGACTACTCGTAAAACAACTTTCCAAGTTTGTTTTGATTGTTGTTAATAATTTGAACTTGACCCTTTTGATATTGTTTCGGGTGGGTTTAACCATGTCTGGCATCAGATTTTGATATGCTTAAAGTAGGAAATAAAGGTGTTATATTTTATGATTATGGCTTTGTTTGAATATGCCCAATGTTGCTCTTTGTCTTACTCTCACCATTAAACTCGATGATAACTTTAGATATTAGCTTAATGATCACATTATGATATTTTATTTATACTTTCTTATCTTTGATTGCCATTAATGATCATATTATGATATTTGCTATGTGGGTTTGAATTGAATATAAAGTTATGAACAAGAGTTTGATAATGGATAGGATGCTACAAGTTATTTATACTTTCTTATCTTGGTTTTTTGTCTATCGTTTTGCTATTGGATAGGGTGCTACTAGATGTTGAAATATATGGATTGTAGTTGGATTAAAGCTAAAAGGATGAGTGTTGAATATGATGTTGAGGTGAGGGGCTTTTTAAACTTTGGTGTGATGATCAATCAATTAGGATTCACATTAGTTTATCTAAATAGTAAAAGTTTTAGAGATGAACCTTTTATTATGGCATATCAGGTGAAACGAGTATTCTACATTACTGATCAGGAAAATAAAATATGGTCTGTAGCTCTCCAAGGAAAAAGGGTCATTGATATTAATGAGGAAAGTCATTCAATAAATGATCTTCTTGAGACTCCTTCTTTTTCTAGGTGTCTTCCAGAATTAAATGAAGAAGATAAAGCAGATAATGAATACAGCACAAGAAACGATCATCATGAAGGGATATGGGAGGACATCCCTTTATAAAACTACTTTGAAGGTTAGCTAGCTAAAGTAATTATCATGAATTATATTTGAATTATGTATATAGTTATGTTATATATAAAACTACTTTTTTGTTGTCATCACAGAAAAATAAAGGATTTGAGGTGTCCTAGCTAGTGTAGATGCTCCAGAGCCAGCTAGTGATCATCAGGGATGGATTACTGTTTGTTGTGGTCTTTCTCGGTAAATATTAATGTGTTGATTTTCAATGATTTGTTGTTGTTGCTTCTGTGGAATGTGGGATGTAGAAAGAATAATATATGATGTAAGTTACACCAGTTGAAATTGTATTTTAGAATGCTTGATGAAATGAGAATGTGTAAGAGAAGAATTTATTTGGGGTGTAAGAAGAATGATTTATTGTTGTTGCTTCCGTGGAATGTGAAGTATAGGAAGAATGATTGCTCTTTCACCATTAGGCTTAATGTC
This sequence comes from Inga oerstediana, assembly GCA_963210345.1. Classification (NCBI taxonomy): domain Eukaryota; kingdom Viridiplantae; phylum Streptophyta; class Magnoliopsida; order Fabales; family Fabaceae; genus Inga; species Inga oerstediana. The sequence continues at coordinate 85,134,922 of OY723399.1, forward strand.
GCTAGAATGATTTGCTGGGTAAACTGTTTAAACAGGGTAAATGACTTGCTGCTAGCTAGCTAACAGTAATATTTAAAAAAATGGAACTTTTTAGACCGGTTAATTTAAAAATTGGTGTTAAAAATACTTTTAAGACCGGTTATTTGAAGAACCGGTCTAAATACTTTTTAGAACGGTTCTTGGAAGAACCCGTATAAAAACTATGATTTTTTAGATCTGTTCTTGAAGAATCAGTTTAAAAAGTATGACTATTTTTTTAAAAGTGCCATTAGTGTCGTTATGTTTAGACTGTTTGTATAAACAACTAGTCTAAAAACTTATATTTTAGACCGGTTTCTTAACTGGTTTAAAAAGTAATAGACTTTTAAGATCAGCTGTATCAAGACCGCATCCAGAACAAGTCTAAAATGTTGTTTTTAACAGGTCTAAAAGGTGTTTTTTCCACTAGTGAAGGTTCCTTACTTTTGGATATTTTAAAGTAAGAAAAGTGGCTAAAAATGAAAATAAAAAATAGTTGATAAAAGAAGAGAAAAAAAGAACAGGAAAAAAGCTTGTTAAGTTGAAAGCCCGAAAGGGTTATTTAGGCAAAAGTTTGAGCAAAAAAAATTAAGAAGAAAGGGAAAAAAAATCAAAAGAAATGAAGAAATACATAAGAACAAGAATTTGATATTCTTCATCTTCTCTTTACCCTTTGTTTGTACCCCATGCCCATATAAAAAGTTGTTGTTGTGATCTATGTTAGCATATGACTCCTTTAGTGATAGAGAACTTAGATTATTGCCAAGCTTATGGAACAGGAGTTGGATAATTTGGATATGGAGAGCAACCACTAACCCCAAAACACTGAGTGGTGAGAGTAAACACTATACTTGGTGAGGAAATCGTTGGGGCATTGCATTCTTGTTAAACCTTTTACCTTGATACTAGCTAACTTGAGGTAGGTGAGATGATTTAGATAACAATACATCGATATATCTCTTGATCCTCTATTCTTATGACTTAAATGTTATCTTCTATGTTTTAATTCCTAAGATTTCATGACCGAATATTAACATCTTGCTAGGTTTCTTGAGTTATGCTTAAAGGTCTTTCCTTAAGCATTTGTGTCTAAGGAATTCTTCCATTTCAATTCTTTTCTACTCTTAATGCGGCATGTGAGCCTTTCCAAGTTTTGTCATTTCATATTTGGGACATTACCTTCCTTCTATTTGCCTTCCAATAAAGGGAACTAAACTGTAATTTGGGGCTTCTCTATTTTGTTGCCCCCATCCATTTCTTAGGACAACATTGACATTGTTAAATGAAGTTTTTTAAAAACATTGACTATACAAGCATTAAAGATGAAGATAGAGAAAAAAAAAAAGATTCTTGTGCTTCATAAATTCAAATAGACTAAGGAAAAAAACTTAAATATTTAAAATGTGGTTTATTGCTCAAAAGTTCTTTCTTTTATCAAGAGTTAGCTCTAAGTCATGCCCCAAGAAAAATTGTAATATCTTGTTATATTGGGAAAACCTTTCCTGCATTGGGCTTTATATTAATCGTACCCTCACCATACTTAACATGTATTGCATGCCATTTTGGGAGGTAAATTTGGAATTAATTTTTCAACCAAAGAGGATACTATTAATATTATGCCATACACTGCCTTAAAATGTGCTTTTGCCAAGGCTGGGGCAATCCTAAAAGTTTCTCAACAAGAGAAATAATGGCCTAAATAAGACTGACATCCTATATGAACCAGTAAGTCAAGGGGCTTTGAATAGGACTAAGGCCAAAGCGGAGGCAACATCATTAGTTAGGTAGCTTTTCATCATTTTCATCATCCTCATCTTCATCATCACTATTTCATAATTTCCATTATCATCTTTATCATGATCATCTTTTTCTCCTCATCATCATCCTCATCCTCATCCTTATTAGCCCTTCATCATTTTCATCATCATCATCATCATCATCATCATCATCATTTTATCATTTCCTTATCATTATCTTCATCTCCTTATCATAATTATCTTTATCATCATTAGCATTATCATTGTGTTCATCATCATCATTAGGATTTCATCATCATTGTCATCATCATTATCAATGCCATCACCTTCATGATGACTTCACCATTTTCATAATCTCCTCGTTATCATGGCCATCATCATCCTCTTCATCATCATTGTTGTCATCCTCATTAGGATTTCATCATCACTGTCATCATCATTATTAGTGTCATCACCTTCATCATGACTTCACTATTATCATAATCTCCTCGTTAGCATAGCATTATCCATCCCTTCATCATCATTGTTGTCATCCTCACACATGACGACGAGAAAATTGAGCCATTGAAATTCAGGTTTGAAAAATATACCGTCGAGGATGTCGCCGCCGCCTCTGATATATCCATGGTGGTGTGAAATCCTAGACATCTATAATTCTATATACATATATATATATATATATATATTCCGAGTGTCAAAATAATAACGTTAATGATAAAAATAATGTGTTTGTGTGTATTTAATTAATTCCCTGCCAGCTTTGTTGTACCATGTAATAAAATACTACTACATGTAGAAGTTGTCTCAGCCTGAATGAAAAGATATTGTTGTTTTATATATGTTCGACTGATTACTAGAGTTGATTTGTTTCTTATGATAAGGGCTAAACGGGGTACAAGTTTTAGGTCATTTCAATCATTTGATAGATATTTTCAAGAATGCTTCAATTATATTACTACTACCCCTGTTTCTCCTATGAGACTTTTTTTCAGAAGATTTTGATATTAAATACTCCAATCTTTAATAGAAGAGCAAAGTAATTTACGGATATTAAGTAAATTAGTTAATCTAATTATTTGTATTCAATGTATTGGGTTGCCTAGAATGCTCTTTTTAATCACATGCATTGCAACTACAAACTACAAACTCACATTCCTCTACATATATATATATATGGTGACACAAATATAATTAAAAAGTATAAGGATAAGTTAGTGATAATTAGTAGCATCTATTTGTAGAGTTATTCAAATGAAGTGAGGACCTCAAAGGTGCTTCATGAAAATATGATATGCTCTTTCAAGTTCTAAATGTAAAAGCTAGTTGAAAGATCATTTTATCTTTTAAACTTATAAATTCTTTTATATTATCCAGATTGATTGTATAAATTAAATGAATTTTCATTAATAAGGTTAGTTTTAATATAAATGATTAAACAATATATTTGAAGAAACCAACTTTATAAATAAATAATTTAAGTTATTTTTACAAACTTTTTAAATTAATTACCTAGCTCATATGGCATAGTATAGTTTTAATGAAGAGTTCACATGAATAATAAGGGTCTTACATCAAGTTCCTTGTATCTATTACATTAAATTCTCCAATCATATATGATCATGTGTCCTATTTATTTTACATGGGTTTATAGTTAAATGATAATAATTTAAAGATAGAACACATGGTTCCATATAATTGAAGAACTTGACAAAATAGATATAAGGAACTTGATATAAGTATTTTCTATAGAATAATATAATTGACAAGGATAAGGATGCTCCACGTAAACCTATTACAAATATTGACAAATATGAACAAGTAGTACATGGTGCTAACGCCGTGCTAGCTAAACACATCAAGGTCTTGAGTTTTTGAGCTTTTGTCTCCCCCTCATCATGAACTTTTCTGCTTAGTTATATATTTTTATTTCTATTGTTCTGTTCATGGACTCTTATAAGAACAGTATCCTTAAGCACAACCCGAACCAAGTTTATTTTTATTTTTTAAGATATGTTTTACCAACATAAATAAACATGAAAGAATAATTTGGTTCAGGAGTCACATGATATGATAATGCTCCTAAGCAAAACCCTAACACACGCAGACGGGTTGGGGTGGGGGGGTGTGAAGAGAGATGGGTTTGGTGAAAGTAGGTGTGGTTCTTGATGGCCTTCAATGCAACTATGGAGGCTCGGTTCGATCCAAAGACCTCGCTAGCTCAAGTGATTGGTGAAGACAACCACTTGGTGGAGTCGGCCGCCACGGCCGCTGCTTGCTGCAACAGCTGCGTCTGCATCAAGTCAAGTCCACCACAATGCCAATGCAATGACATTGGAAGAACTTGCCACTCTGCTTGTAAGAAGTGCATCTGCACATTCTCAATGCCTCCATATTGTGGCTGTGCTGATACCACCACCTTCTGCTATTATCCTTGCTCCTCTTCATCTGCTAAACCTATACCACCAAATTAACTATGTCTCCTACCTACGTACTACTTTTGCTTCTGTTTCTATGTTCTTGGATGTGATTATGTGAGCCCTTGTTAAAATCAAATATTTGTTTGCCTTGCTTTCAGTTTGCGTAATTATTCTTGCAACTCTAGTTGCTCTTGTTGGGTCTTGATATCTTCGTGATCTGTTGCTAAGTTTATGGTTATTTTGATATAATCATTCATGCTTTTAATTTATCGATCACACAGAACACAAATTTCTGACATGCATTGCAAATTAAGCCTAAATCCATAGACTAAAAACTTCTTCCGTCCCTATATATAAGGTCTCTTTTTTTTTAATGGGCTTATACCTTTATTTAAAATCCCTTTTGAGTTTGTATTAATGAGAATGCACTTTTACCCATTTTTCCCTCAATTAATCTCATTCTACATTAATTACTATCTCACATACCATACATTCTCTTTCATCATTTTCTTATTATTACTCTCTCTCTTAATCATTTACAAATAGAGGCATTTTTAGAAAAAAAAAAATTAATGTATCACCCCATATGCTTGCTAGGTCACTATGTCAACTCTCTCCCCCACCCTTCCCCCTCTCTTTCTACCCGCCCTGGCACCCCCAATGCCCAGCCGCCCCCTCACACCCCACTTTTCTCTCTCTTTTTTGGCCTACAAATCTATTAAAACTCACAGTGGAGAAGCCCACTCCTTCGATGGCTCGTTCCTTCCAAGAGAGTTGTCCGATTTCCACCTTTGCCCACCCATCGTTGATCACTAGCGATTTCTCGACCCCTGCTTCATTAGGATCTGCCGCCAGTTCTAGCGTTTCGTCTTATTTGCAAGGTCCCTCGTTTATTAATTCTCATGAGATTTTGATTCTCTGCCACCAGACGTAGCTGACGGATGGGTTGCGTGCTCGGAGCGGTGAAGGATGATGCAGGCTGAAGGGTGGGCTTTGGAGCTCACAACCGTCACGAGCAAAACTCTGCTGCTGACAAGGTAATGCTGTTAGCGTTGGGAACGGAGGGAAGGTGAAGAAGAAGCAAAGGACTCGGCGGCATGGAGGCGAATTTTTCTATAATCGCCCAGGACCTAAACGCCGGAAACTTAGTCTTGATCCATACGGTCAAACCCCACAGTGGTGGCCATCTTGGTTGATGGTTGTGGCTGCCGACGCTATCCGGGATTGGATTCCTCGGAGCACCAACACGTTCGAGAAGCTTGCAAAGGTGATTAGAGAGTGACTTTATTTCTGTGATTGCCGAATCTCTTTTCCTTTTTTTTTCTTTTTGAAAAATTGAAAGTTTAAGAGTGTTGGTATGCATGTTTTGTGCCTTGAGTTTTCAGATTGGACAAAGGACGTATAGCCATGTATAAATTATAAAGCGAGAGACCTTCTTCCTGGAAAAATAGTCGCTTTTAAAAAAGTTAGGTTTGATAATCTGGAGCTAGAGAGTGTGAAGTTCATGGCGAGAGAGATTCTTGCATTGTAGGCGGAGAAGAGAAAGAAAAAGGAGGGAGGAGTGAGTAGCGCCGGTGGTGAGAGAGAGGGAAGAGAAGGGGGGGGGGAAGGGTGGGAGGAGGGGAGACAGTTGGTCGTGTGACTGACATTTGGACATATGTGAGACCCACACAAAAAAGTGACGGATGTTCTATGATAGATAACGGAATTGGTACTTTCATCCCTATTTTAAAAAGTTTAAAGATATTTTTATACCTAAAAAAAATTTATGATGGCTAATACATTTTTATGAAAAGTTTATGGGTAAATTTATCATTTAACCCAAATTAATTCCCTCTTAATTAGCATTTAAGGGTCTATTTAGTACATTGAAATTGGCTTTGATAAAAATGAAAATGGAAATGGAGATGGAGATAGGTATGGATATGGAAATGAAGTTTAAAAGCATGTTAGATATGCTCATGGAATCTGACCTAATTTTTAGTTGAAAATACTAAAATGCCCTTAGAAAATAAAAAAATGAAAACCCCAAAATCGTCATCTTTTTCTTTGAGACTGGCTTAGCAATGCACCAACCACCGAAAATCATCTCAGTACAGTATGTTTCTGAATCTCAAGGGCACAAGAAAAGTTTAAGAAGTGATGTAATGATAGCACTCAAATTAATAGTCAGCAAGGTCTATACAAAAAATGAGGCCAATCCTTTCCTCAATCTCAAGCGCACAAGAACAAGATGATAAACCCAGATCTAGATGCAACGGTCAATGATGGAGGTGAGACTTCTTAGAGCATGACTGAGAACTAGATCTGGTGTTCCCACAACCCAGATTTGCAGATCTGAAGCTTGAAATTCCATAGCAAAAATAATAAGTAAATTAATATTCATCCACGATCAAGCGTTTAATTCTAAATGTAGATATATTAAAGGGATGCGTTAATTCCACTGCACAGGGATTCTAAATCAAAGGAATATGCAATAATAGAGGATCCATTCCCTACTTTCCAACTGAGATCCAATCCATCTGTGTCCAATAAATATTATCATGACTTCTTCATGCATGTTTTAACAACAAAAATTGTGGTGTAGGTGAAGAAATGAGATGAATTATTTTTCATTGTGCAATTTTTCGAAAGATTTTATATATTATTATATATCTAACTGATGTTGATTTAATTTTTCTTAAAACATTCTCATTTGTCTAGGTTAATAAGCAAAGTTCTGGGTCTGATATATTGAAGATGGTGTTAACGATAAATATCTGAAGATCGAGGTAATGATAATGATAATATGACCAACTCTAGCTAGCTAGTGGAAGAAATCGTTTGTCTCTAATAATTGGATAAAACTTAAGCATATATATTATTCCAATATTTTCCCTGTATTTCATATATATATATATATATATAACAGACAGAATATAGGATCAAAATTTTAAAATTCAGATCTTCCGTTAATTTTTCTTGGTTTTATTTTTTTAGTTAGAAAAAGAGGAGATGCTTTAGTATTCGCAATTATGGACATGAGTAATGGCATTTAGAATTCCAATTATTTTTAGTTTCTATACAGATTAATTTCATAGCCTTGTTATCTTTTTAAGAAAACTTATCGACCTCAAATTCACAACACACACGCGTACTTCCATCAATCCAAAATATAAATAACTTATAATAATCGCACTGAATCAAGCAATCATGGTTAACTCATTAAATTAGCTATCTTAAATTGAAAACATTTTCAACTAATCTCTATTTTGGTCTAGCAGTATAAGGCCCTGGTAGATCCTCTAAGCCTCGAGTTCAAGTCTCATAGGAGATATTTGTGTTGGGAGGGGCAGTCATGAACCCCAAATCGGATAACGGATAATAATATATATAAAAAAAAAAAAAAAGAATATGCTTTCTCTCTCACCTCTCACCTTTCTCTTTGTAATTTAAGGAGAAGCAAAATTGAAAAATGTTAATTAATAATTCTCTAACTGACTTATAAACCAATGGTTTTTTCTAGAAGGCATTTTAAATTTTGGACTGGAGGGACTGAGAGAGAGAGAGAGTGAGTATAATTCGATATTATATGCAAACTGATGGTATCGTACATGAATCAATATGCATTATTAATTCTCGCTTGGATCTCAAATAATCTTATATATGCATGGTTGGATTTATCAATTAATGAGCCCAATCTCCAAAAATAAGCATAATATATAATCAACATATACCAAACCCACATGCATTTGGTCTCATTGGGCTTAGTAATTTATTCGATGCCGTGCGTGCTACCCTGTGCACATTAACTAATGATATTCACAACTCAACAAGTATAATTAAACTTGAAATATTAATTAATTACTTGGTTCAAGAATCACGTGTTATATAATATATAGCTAGCTAGCTAGTATCCCTCAAATTGCCTGATAAATAACTCTCACTTCCTCCTCATGTTCTTCAAAAACAAAGGTCGAATACACGCTTAGAGAGAGAGAATATTGGTTTGAACAAGATGGCGAAGATGAAATTCAAGGGTACTTGGTCTAGTGGTGGACCAATAAAACCATAAAATGGGCTAATTGAGTTCCAATTTCACCTTGTTATAAAGTAGTTTAAGGAATCACGTGATAATATATAGCGTATCTCCTCAAATTGCCTTATAAATAACTCTCATTATATATCTATCAGCTCATTTTCTTCAAAAGCAAAGCTCAAACACACACATAGAGAGAAGAGAGAGAGAGAGAAGATGGGTTTGAACAAGGCCCACGATGAAGCCCAAAGATATTTGGTCTAGTGGTGGACCAGCTAAATCTCAAAGTAGGAGGACTAAATTCGAATCCCATCTTGTTAAAAAAATCTTTGAAAAAAAGCATCATGTTCATAAACCTTCAATTTGGAATAGTCGATTGAAATTTTCCATTCATATAGAAAGGAAAAAAAATATGGGTTACTATGGGACTATGGGTCAGATTGAATCAATGACTACTCATGATTCCAAAATTGAACATGCTAGCTCCAAACTAGAGAAATGTTATGGTAAAACTCCGTTTAAAACGATGTGGTAAAAAACAACGAGCAATACATATACTTGATTATAAAATCCAAAAAAAGTGCTAGACACCGAGAACCCCACATGTTATTATAAATAACAAGGAGGAGGATCACTTCGATTCCGAGCAGTCAGCACATTCCTAGCTCGGTTGGGAGAGCACAAACCACCCATTAACAGCTCAGAGGCAGAACTTTCCTTAACCTTATTGAACTTGAAAACCAAAGGATCACCAAGTGTGACAACAAAACGCGAAAAGTTTGAGGTGTCATGGACAATTATTCCAATGTTTCCACACTCTCCTCCAATAATATTGTGTCATGGACAATTATAGTGTCCTTTGGTTCTATCAATAGCCCTAATAGAGAAATAACCATCAAGCAAAGAACCTTAAAACTCTTGAGCACTTCCAACCATCACAGGCTCTCCAATAGGATACGACCTTGTAACGACCCACGTACGAGACTTGGTACGACTTGGGTTGGCTACAAACTGACCAGATGATATATTCAGAGGAGGGTTCTCAGAAATAATGTTGTCAACTATTTTAGATGCAGAAGATATGGTTGTTGACATTCCAACGGTGGATCGAATCACGGCGAGTTTGCATTCTTTAGTAATTTCTGAACCAAGCCTGATTATGCCAATTACAATGTTACCACCATTTGTAGGTGACAACAAGTATTTGCCGCCATTTGTCATTGGATTGCCGTCGGAGTCCAGCACTGGGGTGGCGTTGCTGTTGCCAGCAACGGAGGTGGCTGCGGCCGCGGCGGGGAAGCCAATAAAGAGAAAGAAGAAAGAGGGGAATATAGCAGGCAATGTCAGAGTGGCATTCATGGTTTTTATTGGTGTATGGCTATGGAAGACTTGAAACATTTTGATTTGGATGTGAGTATATGTGAAGTAGGAGCGTCAATTTATAGAGCTAAGTTGCTAATCCATGAGCAAGTGAAGCTCAAAAACGATGCTTACAAATGATTTATTTTTAACTTTTAAGGGTTTGAGCAGCGTGAAAAATCAGAAGGAAAAAAGGAAAAATGTTTGGGTGCTCATCACTGCGACGAAATTTGCACCGTGTAAATATAGTTTCAACTGTCCAAATTTAAATTTTTCATCTGATGGGTTTTAAATAAAAATTAATTTAAAAAAATATAGATTCTCATTATTTTAGTTTTTTATCCATTAAAATATTTTTTTTAAAAAAATAAGAGTTAAAATGATAAGTTTTGAACTGTCTAGTTCTAACCTGGACAATCCAAATTAGGTGCTCCAACCTCATCCGAAAAACACGTACATGGCGCCTTCCCTGTGAAGTGACAAATGTTTAAAAACTATAAGATAAGTGTAAATGAGAGTTATGTAACTTATGTTTGGGTTTTGGGTGTGAGTATATATGGCTAAGTAAGCCTATAAAGCTACTCCTTATCGAGTGTAAGAGTTATTTAACTAATTTGGATGGATCAAAGAATTTATTTTATATTTAAGTCTGAATTCAACCCCTAACTATATCTTATACAAGGGACGGGAGCAAGTATTTTGTAACATAATACTAGTACATTTATAGATAAAATAACAAATGGTATTACTTTAAACTACTTTTTGTGCCCCAATAGCCCAGAAAGTTCGCAGACTTTTGCGGTGAAATTAAAAGCAAACCTATTTTTTCAAACAAAAAATTTATGAGTTGGTTTTTTGGGCTAAGGTATACTTTTGGGTTCAAATGAGCAATTACAGAATTATTTACAGATCGCCTACTAATAAAATCCTTACATAGGTAGGATTTGAACTCATAACCTTACGGTTATGAGCCAACCTCTTTACCAATTGAACTAATAAACCTATTTTAAATTTTTTTTAATAATGAAAACCTATTTTAAGGCTGACCGTCCATTTTATGCCAAAATCCATCGTTTGAGGCACTTTTTTTTAATAAGGGCATCAATGTGCGTGGCCCTTATATATTTAATATACAGGAAAAACCACAAAGTGGGACAAATTAAGCTCAGAGATGCTTGAAAAATATTGTTTCATGCTTTTCTTTTAGGGTTTAAATCACCTGAAAAGTATGATGAGGACAAGAACGCCACCTACTCCGTGTAGCTAGTGCGCGACAATATAATGACATGCACACGCGCGCGCACATATATATATATATATATATATGTAAAATTATGCTTGGAATGGTATATTATTTTTAAATCACATGCTTTTATTATAAAAAATGTCATTAAAAAAAGAGGTCGTTATTATATAGAGCACTTTCAAGTTCTAACTAATTTTTACATATTAAGGCGACAGTCAAGTCGTTATCTTTGTTTTAAATTAATAAATTTTTTCAATTTTACAACTTTGAACCTCAGTTAATAATAAAGGTAAAATGGGAAAGAAGTAATATTAATAAGGCTGTCATTTGAACAAAAAAAAAAATAAATAAGGCTGTCGATGATTTATTGATTCTAGAATATGCCCTGTAAGGCTGTAATAAGAACCAAAGACAGTATAACCCTACCGACCCACGTGCATGCATTGTGTCAATCATTATTACTTGCTCAGTTGATGAAATAATTGCGGGGAACCTTAACTAGCAAATTGATAATATTATAGTATCTCTGGACCACAATATAATATAAGTCACTTTAACTAATTTATGAATACTAAAAAATGATAGTTAACTTATTAAATTCATTCTAAATTGAAAAAGATTTCCAACTTTACCTATATTAAACGAGGTATTAAAGAACAGAGAAAAATATAAGGAGCCACATTTGAATATTAATTACAGGGGAAAAATTGATAAATAAGTATTAATTGCACTCTAAGTGAGTTATATTGTAGACCAAGTCATTCTTCTAGAAAGCGACTTATACTATGAACCTAGAGAGACTCTGTGTGTGTGTGTATGGTTATGTAATTGTTATTAAATTAATCTAGGTTTAAATAATGTATTATATACAGCAATGCAACGTATGTCATATTCTCTTGAGCGAAATTTTCCAATTAATTAGGAATTGGTTGGATAAGTGACCCACAATTTAAGCTTCAGTTACAAAAGAGACTATATGTTATTAGCAACTCCTACACATAGTTTTCATGTTTTCCTAGGCTTTCTTGAGATTTTGGAATTCAATTATAACGGCAACATAAAATCATCTTAGTACCGTAGAATTAACATAGCCACCATTATACTTATCCGATCCTTAATTAAAGACTTATTTACCTAATTTGATTATATTAAAGAAGTTAGTTAAGTTAACTAATATGATACTCCCTTGTGTCTTTAATATAGGACATATTTAAGGAGTTGATCTTAATCCTAAATATAATATCTATTTTTCTTATTTGTCAATGTTTTCCTAATTTATCCCTATTGATGCTCTCTTAACAATATAATAATGAAGGAGGAGAGGGAATGAGAAAATTAAGGAAAATGACTAGGGTGTTTTAGAAAATACATGTCATATTAACAAACTTCCTTAATCTAATCAAATTAAGTAAATATGTCTTATATTAAGGACCAGAGGAAATATGTTTTTCTAAAACACCATAATCATATTTCTTAATTTCCTTCGTCTCTTTCTTACTTGGTTATTATTGATTTAGTATCAATATATATGGGCAATTTTGAAAAAGATTGACAAATATGATAAATATGTCATATATTTAGTACTAATATCAACTCCACAGTTAGATCATACAGGTTTCGAACACTCGACCTAGGGACCAAGTACGAGTGCCATGTGAAACCTGGAACCATTGAGCTAGCTAGCTAGGTCGAGTGTTCAAGGCCTGGGAAGGCGAAAGAAAAGCTAGAGTGGGGGTAGCTGATATTCCTAATGAGTCCACGCCCATCGGCAAGGGTGCTCAACGGACCTAGGACTGAAAGAGTCCACTTGGTTTTCAATTGTGAAAAAGAAAGCAAACCTGGACAAAAATCACTGCTCTTGTAGCAAAATACCACAATTTAATCACATCCAGAATTCAAAAAAAAATTGTACAATATGCAAATGTAATCAAATTAATCTTGAAACCAGGGAGCGTAATATGTCCAAATCGATCCAAGCATCCAAAACTACCAACCAATTACCAATGAAATTGTTCTCCTGAAATGACACTCAATTGAGCCTTCATACAAATCCAAAATCCAAAACCCAAAACGATCGTTTCACTCCTTCCCCCTTGGTCATTATCTGATACTCTTTCTGTCATTAATATAAGACATAGTTACCTAACTAATTTAATTAGATTAATGAAATTAATTGAGTTAATTAATATGATATGTATTTTCTAAAACACCTTAGTCATTTTCCTTAATTCCATCTATCTCTCTCTTACTTGATTAATGTCAATGGCTAAATTAGGAAAATATTGACGAATATAAAAAAAAATATGTCTTATATTTATGATCAAGATCAACACCCAAAATATAGAGGGATTAATACTTTTCGTCCTTCAGCCGCATTAACATCGTGATCGTGTTCATGAAAGCTGAAAAGTCCATTATACAAATGAAGTAGAGGCTAATTAGTTGGATTAATCACTTAGGCTCTATGAATAAAATCCTTGTGAAAGGATATCATTATATGAGCATGTTGCTCTTCCATAAATAATACATATGATTCTTTATCTCTCTCCATAATATTTTCAATCTAATTCCTATAGTTAACAAGACGATAAATCTGATAATAGTAAGTACTTGTAGCTAGCGATGATATATATATGGGATCGATTTCCCTCGTGCGGCTTTTAGGTTCACTGAATGTTTCGTACGTGGGAGTCTTCTTGTTGTGACCTACGTACTCGGCTTTGAATAAAACGCAGCGTTTGGGAAACTTATACTAGCTGCTGTCATTGATATGAGAGTATGAGACCCAATTTATTAAATACTCAGATAATCCTAATCCTAAGTAAGATTTTTTAAAAAAATTAAGAAAATTCCAATTTCAGACTCTTATAAAAGGGGCCAAAGGGAGCTTTTTTTTTTTTATGAGAATTGGAGGGAGTATATAATCCAATGATACATATATAAACATTTTAAAGAGATCATGTAATATATGTTATAATTAAATAATTTATTTAGTTTTCTTAATCTCTTTAAATTAGTCAAATGAGTTTTATATAAGGATAGGACTCACAACATCTATCATCTGGTCTATAAAAAAAACAGCAACGGATAAGAAAAGAAGAAAATAAATAAGAGAGAGATTTTTTTTTTCTATGCACACGTAGTCTCCTACAGGAGTCAATCCTCTTAGAGAAGCTATCGGGTACTAAATTTAGACACCTCTCCCAATAAAAATTTAAACATTGATTCGTCACGTTATGAGAAAAAAAAAATGAGAATAAATAGGCATATTCTCACATTTTTATGTTTATTTTTATTTTTACCAACTATTCTCACATTTTTACTGTGGTGATGAGGCCCATCAAATTGGAGATTTAATATAACTTGGCCCTTTTTCAGTGAAGGCCTTATTTCCATTTTTTATAATGGAGCTTACATCGCAAATTTGGATGGGCCTCATACAATGGATTAGAGGAACAGGTTTAGAAATTATTTATTGGTGAGGTATTTTTTGTCTTTAATTTCAAAATTTTAGTGCCCGTATTGAACGTATGATTACTTCTAATAAGGTATTTTTGCCTATCAACAAAATTAAAGGGAGAAAAACTTGGCTGGGGAGGGGCTACCTTAGATTGTTTTCTTTCTTTTTTTTGCCATGGGCTACCTAAGATTGTGGATCATTTAGTTTTAACATATCTTAAAATTTATTGCAGAAATTTTTCACGTCTATAAATTATTTATTGGTGAGTTATTTTTATCTTTGTATAAATTTTGTAGTTGGCAAAAAAAAATTAAAATATCTTTTTATAAATTTTTTAGTTGGCAAAAATAATTTTAAAATTTACTGTATGACATAATTACATTGTGTCAAAATTTGATTGCAAAATATACTATTTCTATGGGAAGTTATGGACAATATTTTTGGCCAGTTTGGGCAAATTATTTCCAAATAATTCAATCTAGTTTTCATTAAAAAAAAATTTAAACTTGTTGAAAGTGGAAGCATCTGGCACAAGTTAAATAAGCATAGCTTGAGAATTATACAATGCCAAATAATAGAATAGATTAAAGACATTTTTATGTTAAATAGCATAACGAGAATTTTAGTTATTACCCCATCACATATACTAACCAAAAACATATTATTCCATTGCAAGCAACCGAAAATTCATTATTTTCGGTAAAAACAACACGCAAGAAGATTTTAATACCGAATAAAGCATTACATGAACACCCTAGAACACATAGGAATATTCCAGCACCCTCCTTTAATTACCTTTGAAAATGAAACCCAGATTTATTATTTACCAAAAATCATAACAGATAACACTCAGCTTGTCCTGGAACTTTCTTCATCTCTCTACACTTCTCCTATTCATTATGCATAGAATTCTCAGGAAGCACGTCACCTCTGTCTCTCCCATTCTTTCCCTTTATATATTAACCAGATTCATTGGTTTCTTTCGCACCTTCAAGTCAACAACGCAATCCCCAAGTGCCAGAGATCATCACTATCATAAATCCTCCAACACTTCTTTAGAAATATCAAAATCCAAGTAATCCAACAAATGAAGCATCAACCACTCAACTTGTTTCCGTTGATCCTGCTTCTTCTGCTTGCTGCAGTTTCATTCAAAGCAAATGGGTCTCTCTTACCATTCATAGATCGACCTGGAAGTCTTCTCTCTGATCTCTGGTCAGATGCCTTCCCAGACCCATTTCGCGTTCTGGAGCAAATCCCATTTGGGTTTGACAGAGGTGAGACATTAACATCATCCTCCATTGCTGTATCTCCAGCCAGAGTAGACTGGAAGGAGACACCAGAGAGACATGTGATAATGGTGGACGTGCCAGGGCTGAGGAAAGATGAGATAAAGATAGAAGTTGAACCGAACAGAGTGTTACGTGTGAGTGGAGAGAGGAAGAAGGAAGATGAACAAAGAGGTGATCATTGGCACAGAGTGGAGAGGTCATTTGGCAAATTCTGGAGGCAGTTTAAGTTACCAGACAATGTTGATTTGGATTCTGTGAAGGCTAAGTTGGAGAATGGTGTGCTTACTCTGACACTGGAAAAGCTGTCACCTGATAAGATTAAAGGTCCAAGAACTGTGAGCATTGCAGGAGAAGATGAACAGCCTGCCAAGCTTGAGGCTAGTGAGGCCAAGCAGGAGCTTTAATGTGAGTGAATGATCACTGATATATGGAGAAAAGCTTTTGAATTCTGTGACACTTTCTGAGTTTGTGTTACTTGCGTGTTGATCTTTGGTGATGATGAGAATGTGCTGCGTTGTACTGTCTTTACTGTAATCTTCTAATGAATGTAAATATGAATATTTTGTCTTCCAGCCATTGAATTTCCTCTATTTCTTGAAGCACTTTCTCCATCCTTAGCCTGATCATGAAGATAAAATCTTGCCCTGGGGATAATATGGGATAATATGATTACCAAACGACAACAACAATGAATATACGCAGCATAGGTTTTAGGAATCCGAACAAAGAGGAGATTAAGCTCAATTACAATCAATAAACTTTTCCCATCAGCTGATGTTGAACAGATTTATACTGGTTTTAACAAATTTCAACATTATATGTTGCCAATTGAACACTGCAACCTTTATGGTAGAAAGAATGTTAAATTCTACTTGAGATAGCGTACATGATAACAGTATCCTGATCCACAAAGCAGAGCAACACAAGCTAATCTTCTAATCAAGTCCTGCTGTCTACGATTGATCATGATTATTGCTCTAAGTAAGATCTGCATTTGCCCTGCATAAAAAACCTGATCACAAGAAAAGACTAGTATAATTTGTCTAGATTCCGGTATCATGATCATGGCTTGGGCTACAAAATGCTAAATCTCGAGTCTTGTTAAGCTACGTTGGCTTAATCATGGCATCGGATCATAATCCAGATTTGCAAACGTGCGACCCTAATTATAGTCCTTTCACTTTGTTCGATCAATCTTCACAAATGCAAAAGAAACGACCCATTGAATTCTCAGGCTGAGATTGTATTCCTATCCTACCTAATTTTTATCCTATTCACAAAAAAGCAAGCTTTGTGTTGCCTTTTGTGATTAGTTTTCAATTTTGATTAGTCACAATTCCCTTTCCTTTTATACCAACATTGTAGGTGCAACATCAATAATCTCCCTGCTTTTCTCTCTTCACTGAATCACTTCTCTGGCTCTTCACGTACAATCAGAGATCTCAACAACTCGTTTGAAGCATCAAGGTTGACTTTTTCAAAGTCCAAACTCCTTTCTTGATCACACCATTTGTGCAGACTGAAAAATTAAAGAGGAAGATATATGATGTTGATACTTCCAACTCTTCTTTGTTTACCTTTTTCAAATCTGGCAAAGAGGAATTGTAAAGAACGTAGCTGCTAAGCAAGCATTATAGATCAACCATGACTTCGTTTCGAAAACCCAAGAGACCTTCCAAAATACTGTGTATTTCTTCTGTTTTTGGATTTGATTTATCAAGGGAGTGAACTCAGAAACTTGGTCATCAACCTCAATCCAGCTACAGCCTGGGATTTTAAAAGAATTTCGCTTCTTCAATGTTCTCCATACCTTCCGAGCTTCGTCCCACTTTCCCAGCTCCCCATATATGTTAGCCAACACTGTTCCATAACCTGCATTGTTTGGATCAATTTCAATTAACTTTTTGGCTGCTAATTCTGCCAAATCTGTACGCCCATGAACTTTGCATCCATTAAGCAAAGAACCCCAAATGACTTCATCAGGTTCCATGTTCATGCCCCTAACAACTTCTATTGCCTCATCAAATCTTCCTGCTCGGCCAAGGAGGTCTACCAAGCACCCGTAGTGCTCAATCCGAGGCTCGATCACGTATCTCTGAACCATCATCTCAAAATAGCAGTAACCTTTTTCAACTAATCCTCCATGAGTACATGCATTTAACAAACCAAAGAAACTGACCTCATCAGGCCTTATACGCTCACCACACTCCATCATTTGCTCAAAAACGGCAATTGCGCCGTCACTTTGACCATGAAGCGCGGAGGAATTAATCATTGAATTCCATGATGTTAGGCCTTTTTCTGGATTCATCTCAAAAACCTTTCTTGCCTGTTCAAGGTTTCCACATTTTCCATACATATCCACTAGAGCATTTGATATAAACGAGTCAAGAACAAGCCCATTTTTGTATATGTAACCATGTATCCATTTTCCAAGCTGAAGCATCCCAGTGTGGCCACATGCTGAAAGTGCACACACAACTGTAACTTGGTTTGGTTTCACATATTGAAACTGTAACTGTTTCTCCATAGCAAGAATAACCATTTCCCTAAACAATCTAACTGCCTCAGAGAAAAACCCATTCTGAGTGCACCCTGCAATTATAGCATTCCAAGAGGGGACATCTCTCTCAGGCATTTCATCGAACAACTTCATAGCATTCTCAATATCCCCCATCCTCGCATACCCACAAACCATGGCAGTCCAAGACACAACATTTCTCTCACACATTTCATCAAAAACCTTCCTAGCATTCCCCGCATTGCCCAAAATCCTCGAGTAAGAATCCACAAGGGAAGTTTGCACAACAGGGTATCGCTCATACTCCGATTTCAAAACCAGGGCATGAACCAAACCGGTGCCGTGTAATCCCAAAACCTCAGGGCACGACTTCAAAACGTGAGGATAAATAAATTGATTGGGTTTGGGATTTCGCCGGCGAACATTTCGCGGAACAACAGAAAGGCAGAGACGTGATCAGGTTGAGAAGCATAGGCGGTGATCATGGCTGTGTAGAGATAAGTGTTGGGTGATTTTAAGTGATTGAAGATAAGGCGAGCGTAATGGAGATTGGAAAGAGAGATAGTACAGAAACGGACGAGTTTAAAAGCGTAGAACTGAGTTTGGGCATGGCCAAGAACAGTGAGTAGCCTTGGAGTTGCTTGAGATGACCAAGATGGTTGCTTTTTGCAAGAAGTGACAAGACATGATCATTCAGGTTCATCTCTGATCACGCATAATCGTTAGTTCGGTAGCAAGTGAGAGTGATCCACAGAGAATTCGCAAGGTTTAGCTAATGGTAATCACGTTAAGGATTTGAGGAATTATGCGATTCTACGGCAACAGAACACAAAATGAGCAGTTGAACTGATCAATAATCATAGTGCGTTGTAGAGAATGAAGATGAAAAAGTTAGTGAAGGGAGTAGCAGGTGGGATTGGTGATTTGGTTAGGACCAAGCTAGTCTTGAGGTTCTGGGGTGGCTTACAAAATTTTTACTATTTATTATGGGGATCTTCGTTATTTTTTGAGAGAATCCTTGAGAAACAACAACAATAAAGTATTTATACCATTAGGTGAGATTGGCTATATGGATCGTATGGTGCCATTGTGTTCTGTCGAAAACCATATTTTTATGTATATTATTAATTAAAATGTCTCTCTCTATGATCTCATTAAGTATTCACTTCGGCCTTCCCCGACCTCGTTTTATAAGACTCCATGTTTCTTGATCAACTCTCCTCATCGGTGCATTCAACGGCCTTCGTTGAACATGTCCAAACCACTTCAAACAACTTTCTATCGTTTTTCGTTCAATAGAGGCCACTCCAACTCGTTCACGTATATGATTATTACGAATCTTATCTTTTCTTGTATGACCACATATCTATCTCAATATCCTCATCTTAGCCACCCATATTTTATGCTCATGTAATCCCTTTAAAGCACAACACTCACTACCATATAGCATTGCTGGTCTTATAACAGTGCGGTAGAACTTCCCTTTTACTTTATTTCGTACTTTCCGATTACAAATAACTTCAGTAGCTTTTCTCCATTTATACCATCCAGCTTGAATTCTATGATTGACATCTCCATCAATTTCACCATCTTGTTGTATAATTGATCTCAAATACCGAAATTTTATCACTTGTGGAATAACTTGCCCCTCCAATTTAACTTCAACTTCATTTCGACATTGTCTCTTATTATACTTACAATGCATATATTCAGTTTTACTCCTACTCAGACGAAAACCCTTTACTGCTAAAATCCGTCTCCATATCTCAAGTTTAGAATTAATTTCCTCCATGGATTCAGCCAACAAAACTATATCATCTGCAAAAAGCATGCATTTAGAGATCTCCTCTCTTATAGGCTCAATTAGAACATCTACCACTAGGTTAAACAAATAAGGGATCAAAGCTAATCCCTAATGTAGGTCAATCCTTATAGGAAAGTCCTTTAATTTGTTACACTTCCAGGCGTTCTAACATTGGTTGTAACCCCCTCATAAATGTCCTGAATGACTTTGATATATGCAAACCGCACCCCCTTCTTTTCCAAGGCTTTCTAGAGTATATCTCTTGGCACACGGTCATATGTTTTTTCCAAATCAATGAAAACCATATACAAATCTCTTCCTTTACTCCTATACTTTTCCATAAACCCTTTTAATAAATAAATCGCTTCTGTTGTAGATCTTTCTAGCATTAATCCAAATTGATTTTCAGCAATTTCAGTCTCCAACCTCAACTTGTGTTCAATCACCTTTTCCCA